>JAPFBE010000090.1:0-160213 GCA_034336665.1 Luscinia megarhynchos | reverse complement strand
CCAAACCCACCCATTTAAATCTGAAATCCCCAAATTTCCCCAAATATCCCCAAAATCTGATTTTCGAATTTTGAAAGCATTTAAACCTCCCGAAATGACCCACAGAGATTTTCCGAATTTTCAAGTTTCTAAATTTCCCCCAGGTCTGCAGGCTGCCCTGCCCAGCGTGGTGGGGTCCCCAAAAATACAGAAATCCCCAAATCCCCAAACACCCAAATTTCCCCCAATTTCCCAGAATCTAGAAATTTCCCCAAATTTCCCGATTTTCCCCAAGATCTCACAAATCTTCCCAGAATGACCCCAAATCCTTGTCAGAATTTCCCAGAAGCTATTTAAATCTCTGATTTCCCCAGAAACATTTAAATCCCCCAAGTTTCCCCAAATTTCTGATTTCCCGAGATTTCCCCAAACCGAATTTTCCCCAAAATCTCCCCAGAGGAATCCTCGAGAATGATCCCAAATGCTGAATTCCCCCAAAGCCACAGTATCCCCAAAATCTCCCCAAAATCCCCTAAGAGATTTCCCAGAAGTGACCCCAAATCCCCAAAACCTCCCAGAGGTATTTAAATTTTCCGAGATTCTAGGTCCCCAGAACCTCCCCGGATTTCCCAGAGTGACCCCAGAGCCTCTTGATTTTCCCCAAACCCCCGATCCCCAAGTCTGAAATCTCTGAGAACACGATTTCTGATTTCTGAAGTGCCTCCCGATCCCCAAGTGAGCCCCAAACCGCCCCAAATTTCCCCAGAATCCCCAGTGTCCACAGAGAAATGGGCCCCAAATCTCCCCAGTATCCCCAGATTTCACTGGGATTCCCAGTTTTCTGATTTTCCCCAAATTCCACTTGGGATAGCTGAGCCCTGCCGCGTCGGTGGCTGGCAGGTCCTCCCAAAAATCCCCCAAATTTCCCGTATTTCCCCAGAGAACGGCCCCAAATCCCCAATATCCCAGAAATCCCCAGAGTTTCCCAAATTTCCCGGGTTACTCCCCAAAATCTCCCCCAAACACAGAAATGACTACAGAGTCCCCAAGTCCCCGATGTCCCTCCAAATCCCCCAAATTTCCGGGAATTTCCCCAGAGCAGCCCCAAACCTCCCAGAATGACCTCGGGTACCGGGTGCCGAGATTTTCCGAGATTTCCCACAGGAGTCGCTGCGGGCTGCCTGCCCTGCCGCGTGGTGGGCGGGTCCCCAAAATCCTCCGGAAATCCCCAAGTCCCCCAGCCCAAATTCCCCAGAGAATCCCCAAATTTCCCCAAATTTCCCAAATTTCCCCAAAGATCTCCCCAAAGCCCACGAGAATGACTACAAGTCCCCAAGTCCCCAGAATCCCCAAATCTCCCCGATTTTCCCCAGAAATGACCCCAAATCTCCCCAAATTTCCCAGATTTCCCAGAGTTTTCCGGTGCCATTTCCCCAAATTCCCCCCGAGGTCGCTGCGGGACTGCCCCTGCTGCCCGCGTGGTGGGCGGGTCCCCCGCCAGCCGGCCGCTGGCCCTGGGCGGTGCTCTAGCTCAGGGGGTCCCACACGTGTGCAGGGGGTCCCTAGTAGGCTTAGTGAGTGGGTCCTGACAGCCGCACCTGCTTCGTGGGGGTGAGGGTTTGAAGGATTTTAAAGAGGATTTAAGGATTTAGAGAGGATTCTGAAGGGAATAGTGAGGGGATTTTTCAAAATGAGGATTTTTGGGGATTCTGAGGGGATTTGAGGGGCACTCTAGGTAGGGTGAGGATTTGGGGGATTTTAAGAGGGCCCCGAGGGAGACTGAGAGGACTGAGGGAGTTTGGAGTGAGGTTCTGGGGGATTTTTGAGGCGGGTTTTGGGAGAGGTTTTAGAGGGGTTTGAGGGGCACGCTGCTTTCGTGGGGGTGAGGGTTTTGGGGGATTCTAAGGAGAATTTTGGGGGTTTTCTGAAGAGGGTTTGGGAGGATTTTAGAGAGGGTTTTAAGGGGAGCACTGTGCTTCGTGGGGCGAGGTTTAGGGGGATTTTTGCTGAGGGATTTGAGGGATTTGAGGCTGGGGACTGGAGTGAGTGTGCAGCTTTTGGGGGATTTTGAGAGAGGATTTGAGGGCACTGCTGAGCTTTCGAAGGTGAGATTTATTTTGGGGATTTTGAGAGTTTAGGGATTTGCACGTTTGGGGGGCACACTGCTTCGTGGGGGTGAGGTTCAGAGTTTGGGGAGTTCCCTGAGGGATTTTTAGGGGGTTTAGGGGATTTTGAGGGAGTTAGGGGGATTTGGGTGAGGTTTGAGGGGATTTTTAGGAGGATTTTAAGAGAGGGATTTTTAGGGGGTTTGGGGGCACTTTGATGTGGGGTGAGATTTGAGTGGACACAGCCTGAAGTTGAGGCACCTTACGCTGAGTGGGGGTGAGGTTCAGATTTCTAGGGGATTTAGAGTTTTAAGGGGTTTAGGATTTTTGGGAGGATTTTGGGGATTTGATTTGGGGGATTTTGGGGGCACCTGCTTCGTGGGGGGTGAGGTGTTGGGGGTTTAGGGAGGTTTAAGAGGGGTTTTGGAGTTGGGAGAGATTTGGGAGGGAGTTTGGGGGATTGGGGTGTGAGGGTTGGGATCATTTCAGGGGGATTTTTGGGGGTTTAGGGGATTTTTTAGAGGGGATTTTTTAGGGGATTTTGAGGTTTGGAGGCACACTGCTTCGATGTGTGTGAGTTCAGGGGGTTTTAGGGATTTGAGGATTTTTAGGGGTTTAGGAGTTGGGTGAGGTTTAGGGGGATTTAAGGGGATTTTTGGGATAATTTCAGGGGATTTTGGGGGAGTTTTCTGTTTAAAGGGGCACTGCTAAATGTAGGGGGTTGGGAACTGGGGGGTTTTGAGTTGGGGATTTTTGGGGGATTTGGAGGGTGAGGGGTTGGGATCATTTTCAGGATGGGGGTTTAGGGGGGATTTTGAGGGTTTTTAAGGGAGATTTTGGGGGGATTTTAGAGGTTGAGGGGAGTTTTAGGGGTTGGGGGTTTAGAGGGGCACACTGCTTCATTGGGGGTGAGGTTTGGGAGGATTTAGAGGGGATTTTAGGGGGTTTTGAGGGGTTGATTGGGGGATTTTGGGATATTTTGGGGCTATTTTGGGATAAGTTTTGGGAAAATTTTGGATAAATTTGGGGATAGAATTTCTGGGGATATTTTTTGCAGGCTTTTGGGATAATTTTGGTTGGTTTGGGGATAATTTTGGGATATTTTTGTGTGTTTTTGGGCTATTTTGGGGATAATTTTGGATAAATTTTTGGGATAATTTTGGATAAATTTTTGGGATAATTTTGGGATAATTTTGGGGATATTTTTGGATAATTTTTGGATAATTTTGGGATAAATTTGTGGGATAATTTTTGGATAATTTTTGGGATAATTTTGGATAAATTTTTGGGCTTTTTTTGGGATAATTTTGGGTGTTTTTGGGCTATTTTGGGGATAATTTTGGGGATAATTTTGGGATAAATTTTTGGGATAAATTTTGGGCTATTTTTGGGTTATTTTGGGGATAATTTTGGGCTACTTTAGGGATAAATTTTGGGATAAATTTTGGGATAATTTTGGATAAATTTTGAGCTATTTTTGGGGATAATTTTGGGATAATTTTGGATAAATTTTTGGGATAATTTCGGGTGTTTTTGGGATAATTTTGGATAAATTTTGAGCTAATTTTTAGGATAATTTTGGGATAATTTTGAGATAATTTTGGATAAATTTTTGGGATAATTTCGGATAATTTTGGATAATTTTGGGATAATTTTGGGATAATTTTGGGATAATTCTGGGATAAATTTGGATAAATTTTTGGGATAATTTTGGGTGGTTTTGGGATAATTTTGGATAAATTTTTGGGATAATTTTGGGATAATTTTGGGATAATTTTGGATAAATTTTGGGGATAATTTCGGGTGTTTTTGGGATAATTTGGGGCTATATTGGGGATATTTCTGGGATAAATTTGGATAAATTTTTGGGATAATTTTTGGATAAATTTTTGGGATAATTTTGAATAAATTTTGGGGATAATTTTGGATAATTTTGGGATAATTTCGGATAAATTTTTGGGCTAATTTTGGGATAATTTTTGGATAAATTTTTGGATAATTTTGGATAAATTTTTGGGATAATTTTGGGATAATTTTGGGATAATTTTGGATAATTTTGGGATAATTTTGGGATAATTTCGGATAAATTTTTGGATAATTTTGGGATAATTTTGGGATAATTTTGGATAAATTTTGGGATAATTTTGGGATAATTTTGGGCTAATTTTAGGATAATTTTGGATAAATTTTGGGATAATTTTTGGATAATTTTGGGATAATTTCGGGAAAATTTTGGGATAATTTTGGATAATTTTGGGATAATTTTGGGATAATTTCGGGAGTTTTTGCCCCCCCAGCCCCGGGGGCTCCCCCCGCGCCCCCCTGAGCTCCTGGCGAGCCGTGGTCGGGCGGCTGCGGCTGCGGCCGGAGAGTGGACACGGGAGTGGACACACGGATGGACACACGAGTGGACACGGGAGTGGACACACGAGTGGACACGGGGCCGGACACGGGGATGGACACACGGATGGACACACGGATGGACACACGAGTGGACACACGGATGGACACACAGATGGACACACGAGTGGACACCGGAGTGGAAATGAGAGTGGACACAGGGATGGACACACGAGTGGACACGGGAGTGGACACAGGGCCGGACAAGTGAGTGGAAATGAGAGTGGACACAGGGATGGACACGTGAGTGGAAATGAGAGTGGACACACGAGTGGACACCGGAGTGACCCCCAGGATGGACACACGAGTGGACACAGGGATGGACACACGGCCAGAGCTGCGACTGGACACGAGAGTGGAAATGAGAGTGGACACGGGGATGGACACACGAGTGACCCCCAGGATGGACACACGAGTGGACACAGGGATGGACACACGGCCAGAGCTGCGACTGGACACGAGAGTGGAAATGAGAGTGGACACGGGGATGGACACAGGGATGGACACACGAGTGGAAATGAGAGTGGACACACGAGTGGACACCGGAGTGACCCCCAGGATGGACACGGGACGGGTGGACACGGGGCCGGACACGAGAGTGGACACAGGGATGGACACAGGGATGGACACGGGAGTGGAAATGAGAGTGGACACACGGATGGACACACGAGTGGACACCGGAGTGGACACAGGGCCGGACACGTGAGTGGAAATGAGAGTGGACACAGGGATGGACACACGGATGGACACCGGAGTGACCCCCAGGATGGACACGAGAGTGGACACAGGGATGGACACGGGATGGGTGGACAAGGGGCCAGACACGGGAGTGGACACGGGAGTGGAAATGAGAGTGGACACACGGATGGACACGGGAGTGGACACCAGAGTGACCCCCAGGATGGACACGGGATGAGTGGACACAGGGATGGACACGTGAGTGGAAATGAGAGTGGACACCGGAGTGGACAGGGGGCCGGACACGAGAGTGGACACAGGGATGGACACGGGAGTGGACACACAGATGGACACACGAGTGGACACCGGAGTGGAAATGAGAGTGGACACAGGGATGGACACACGAGTGGACACGGGAGTGGACACGGGAGTGGACACAGGGCCGGACAAGTGAGTGGAAATGAGAGTGGACACAGGGATGGACACGTGAGTGGAAATGAGAGTGGACACACGAGTGGACACCGGAGTGACCCCCAGGATGGACACGGGACGGGTGGACACGGGGCCGGACACGAGAGTGGACACAGGGATGGACACACGAGTGGACACGGGAGTGGAAATGAGAGTGGACACACTAGTGGACACACGGATGGACACCAGAGTGACCCCCAGGATGGACACGAGAGTGGACACAGGAGTGGACACACGGCCAGAGCTGCCACTGGACACGTGAGTGGAAATGAGAGTGGACACGAGAGTGGACACAGGGATGGACACGAGAGTGGACACGGGGATGGACATGAGAGTGGACACAGGGATGGACACACGGATGGACACACGAGTGGACACGGGGCCGGACACGGGGGTGGACACGAGAGTGGACACAGGGATGGACACGAGAGTGGACACCAGAGTGACCCCCAGAGTGACCACAACCCAAATTCCGGCCAGGATGGACACAGGGATGGACACACGGACAGAAATGAGAGTGGACACACGAGTGGACACGGGGATGGACACGGGGATGGACACGAGAGTGGACACCAGAGTGACCCCCAGAGTGACCCCCAGAGTGACCACGACCCCAATTCCGGCCAGGATGGACACGGGGATGGACACGAGACTGGACACCAGAGTGACCCCCAGAGTGACCACAACCCAAATTCCGGCCAGGATGGACACAGGGATGGACACACGGATGGACATGAGAGTGGACACAGGGATGGACACGGGGATGGACACACGGATGGACACGAAAGTGGACACAGGGATGGACACACGGATGGACACAGGGATGGACACACAGATGGACACAGGGGTGGACACACGGATGGACACAGGGATGGACACACAGATGGACACAGGGATGGACACACGGATGGACACAGGGATGGACACACAGATGGACACGAGAGTGGACACAGGGATGGACACGGGGATGGACACAGGAATGGACACACGGATGGACACGGGGATGGACACAGGGATGGACACGAGAGTGGACACCAGAGTGACCCCCAGAGTGACCCCCAGAGTGACCCCCAGAGTGACCCCCAGAGTGACCACAACCCCAATTCCGGCCAGGACGGACACCAGGCTGACCCCGATGACCCCGACTCCGGCCAGGCTGACCCCGATGACCCCGAGGACTCCGGCCAGGAGCTGTCCGTGGCCGAGCTCGTGGTGCACGAGCGGGTTCGAGGTGTCGCAGAGTCACGACCTAGCCCTGGCTCTCGACGCCCGGCCCTCGGGACTGGGGTCAGCGTGAGCACGTGTGCCTGCCCGCCGCTCACGCCCCTTCGGCCAGCAGTGCTGGGAGTCATCGGCTGGGAGGCCACGTGGCGAAGCGGTGAGTGACCCCAAAACCCAAAAAGCAAAAACTCGCAAAAACCCCATGGCGAAATTTGCATCAAAATAGCCCAAAATTCACTAAAAAAACCCAAAATTCACCCCAAACTGTCAGTGCTGGGGCATCGGCTGGGGACACGTGGCTGAGAACGGTGAGTGACCCCAAAAACCCAAAATATCCAAAAAACCCAAAAAAACCCGACATTTAACCCAAAAAATCCCGAAATTTGCATCAAAATAGCCCAAAATTCACTAAAATAACCCAAAATTCACCCCAAACTGTCAGTGCTGGGTCATCGGCTGGGGCCACGTGGCCGAGAATCGGTGAGGACCCAAACTCAAAAGCCAAAACCCAAAAAACCCCAAAAATCCGAAATTTAAAGCAAAAACCCGAAATGCGGCACTGAAATAACCCAAAATTCACCCCAAAATTCACCCCAAACTGTCAGTGCTGGGTCATCGGCTGGGGCCACGTGGCCGAGAACGGTGAGTGACCCAAAATATCCCAAAATATCCAAAAAACCCAAAAAACCCAAAAAAATTCCAAAAAATCCCGAAATCGGCATTGAAATATCACAAAAAATACAAAAAAAACCCCAAAATTCACCCCAAACTGTCAGTGCTGGGTCATCGGCTGGGGACACGTGGCCGAGAACGGTGAGTGACCCCAAAACCCCAAAATATCCAAAAAACCCAAAAAAACCCCAAAAAATCCCGAAATTTAAAGCAAAAAACCCCGAAATCGGCACTGAAATAACCCAAAATTCACCCCAAAATTCACCCCAAACTGTCAGTGCTGGGTCATCGGCTGGGGCCACGTGGCCGAGAACGGTGAGTGACCCAAAATATCCCAAAATATTCAAAAACCCAAAAACCCAAAAAAATTCCAAAAAAATCCCCGAAATCGGCATTTGAAATATCACAAAATACAAAAAACCCCAAGAAATTCACCCCAAACTGTCAGTGCTGGGTCATCGGCTGGGGAGCACGCGTGTCGAGAAGCGGTGAGTGACCCCAAAAACCCAAAATATTCCAAAAAAATCCCCAAAAAATCCCAAAAAAAATCCCAAAATTTGCAGCGAAATATCACAAAAAATACCAAAATTCACCCCAAAATTCACCCCAAACTGTCAGTGCTGGGTCATCGGCTGGGGACACGTGGCCGAGAACGGTGAGTGACCCCAAAAACCCAAAAAACCCAAAAAACCCAAAAAACCCAAAAAAAATCCCGAAATTTGCAGCGAAATATCACAAAAAATACCAAAATTGGCACCAAAAACCCAAAATTCACCCCAAACTGTCAGTGCTGGGGCATCGGCTGGGGACACGTGGCCGAGAATGGTGAGTGACCCAAAATATCCCAAAAAATCCAAAAAACCCCAAAAATCCCGAAATCTGCACGGAAATATCACCAAAAATGCAAAAAAACCCCCGAAATTGGCACCAAAAAACCCAAAATTCACCCCAAACTGTCAGAGCTGGGTCATCGGCTGGGGGCACGTGGCCGAGAACGGTGAGTGACCCAAAATATCCCAAAATATCCAAAAAACCCAAAAAAATCCCCAAAAATCCCGAAAAATCTGCAGCGAAATATCGCCAAAAATGCAAAAAAAACCCCAAAATTCACCCCAAAATTCACCCCAAAATTCACCCCAAACTGTCACTGCTGGGTCATCGGCTGGGGACACGTGGCCGAGAACGGTGAGTGACCCCAAAAACCCAAAATATCCAAAAACCCAAAAACCCAAAAAAATCCCAAAATCGGCACCGAAATATCACAAAAAATACCAAAATTGGCACCAAAAAACCCAAAATTCACCCCAAAATTCACCCCAAAACTCTGGTGGGGCCACGTGGCCGAGAACGGTGAGTGACCCCAAAAACCCAAAATAGCCAAAAAACCCAAATTTTTTTGGGAGATTTTTTTGGGGATATTTTGCGATCTCCTTGGAGGGATTTTGGGGGATTTTTGGGGAGATTTTGGGGGATATTTTTGGGGAGATTTTTGGGGTGATTTTGGGGAGATTTCAGGGAGGATTTTTGAGAGATTTTCGGAGGAATTTTGGGGTGTCTTGGAGGGGATTTTGGGGAGATTTTGGGGCGATTTTGTGGAGAATTTCGGGAAGATTTTTGGGGTGATTTTAGGGGATTTTGGGGAGATTTTGGAGGAGATTTTTGGCGGATTTTGGGGGAAGATTTTTGGCGGATTTTGGGGAGATTTTTGGCTGATTTTGGGGAGATTTTTGGGGTGATTTTTGGCGATTTTGGGGAGATTTTGGAGAAGATTTTTGGAGGATTTTGGGGGAGATTTCGGGGAGCATTTTCGAGAGATTTTTGGATGAATTTTTTGGTATCTTGGAGGGGATTTTTGGGTGTTTTTTGGGGTCCTTCTCCCCAATTTCGGGGTCCCGGGGGTTTTTTGGGGTCCCGGGGGGTTTTTGGGGTCCCCGATCCCGATTTTGGGGTCCCTGACCCCCAATTCCGCCCCCCAGTGTCGCTCCCCGCGGGGTCGCCGCTGCAGGAGGCGCCGCTGGGATTTTGGGGTTTTTTTGGGGTGGAATTTCTCCCCGATTTTGGCCGGATTTTGGGCAGATTTTGGGGGAATTTCTGGGGGATTTTAGGGAGGATTTTTGAGAGATTTTTGGAGGAATTTTGGAGTATCTTGGGGGAGATTTTGGGGAGATTTTGGGGTGATTTTGTGGAGAATTTCGGAGAGATTTTTGCGGAGATTTTTGGGGAGATTTTTGCGGAGATTTTTGGGGAGATTTTTGGGGCATTTTGGGGAGATTTTTGGGGTATCTTGAAGGGGATTTTGGGGAGATTTTGAGGTGATTTTGTGGAGAATTTTGGGAAGATTTTTGGGGTGATTTTAGGGGATTTTGGGGCGATTTTGGGGAGATTTTTGGGGAGGATTTTCGATAGATTTTCAGTAGGGAATTTTGGGGTATCTTGGAGGGGATTTTGGGGGGATTTTTGGGGTCCTTCTCCCCAATTTCAGGGTCCCGGGGGTTTCGGGGTCCCCTGATCCCGATTTTGGGGTCGCTGAGCCCCGATCTCACTGCAGTGTCGCTGCCCGCGGGTCGCCGCTGCAGGGAGGTGCCGCTAGCTGCTCTGCCGCCCACCTGTAACTGCCTCCACTCGCACCCTGCGTGCGGCGGCACCTGCGTGACGCGCGCGGCCCGGCATGGTCTGCGCTGGGGAGGGGCGCGGCGCCTGCCAGGTGAGTTTGGGGAGAGGGTCGCACGGAAATTTGGGGGGTTAAATGGGGATTTTATGGGTTTTTTGGGGGATTTTATGGGGTTTGGGGGATAAAATGGGATTTTTGGGGGAATTTCGGGGGTAAAATGGAGAATTTTGGGGGTAAAATGGGAGGCCGGGGGAGGGGCAGGTGAATTTGGGGAGGGGTCCCGGGAAATTTTGGGGGTTAAATATGGAATTTTGGGGATTTTTGGGGATTTTGGGGGTTTTTTGGGGGATTTTATGGGGTTTTGGGGGGGATAAAATGGGATTTTTGGGGATTTTGGGGGTAAAAATGGGAGCCGGGGGCGCCTAGGTGAATTTGGGGAGGGTCTCAAGGAAAATTTGGGGGTTTTGGGGGGTTCAATGGGATTTGGGGCTGTTAATGGCGGTTAAATGGGAATTTTGGGGGATTTTTGGGGGTCATGTCCGGCATGGTCTCTTGCTGAGGGAGGGGGCTGGCAGCCTGCCAGGTGAATTTGGGGAGGGGTCCTCAGGAAATTTTGGGGGGGGTTAAATGGGGATTTTATGGGTTTTTTTGGGGGATTTTTGGGATTTTTATGGGGTTTGGGGGGATTTTTGGGGGATAAAATTGGATTTTTGGGGGGATTTTGGGGGTAAAATGGGCTTGACGCCAGGTGAATTTGGGGAGGGGTCTCAGGGAAATTTTTGGGGGGTTAAATGGGATTTTGGGGGATTTTTGGGGATTTTTTGGGTTTTTTTGGGGGATTTTATGGGGTTTTGGGGGATTAAAATGGGATTTTTGGGGATAAAATTGGATTTTTGGGGGGAATTTTTGGGGGTAAAATAGGAGCGGGGGGCTCAGGTGAATTTGGGGAGGGGTCGCACGGAAATTTGGGAGGGTTAAATGGGGGATTTTTGAGGATTTTGGGGGTTTTGGGGGGATAAAATGGGAATTTTGGGGGATTTTTGGGGGAGAAAATGGAGAATTTTGGGGGTAAAATGGGACCTGGGGCGCCAGGTGAATTTGGGGAGGGTCTCAGGAAATTTGGGGGGGGGGTTAAATGGGGATTTTTTTGGGGATTTTTGGGGATTTTATGGGGATTTTTGGCGGGATTTTTGGGGATAAAATTGGATTTTTGGGGGAATTTTGGGGGTAAAATGGGCGCGGGAGGGGCAGGTGAATTTGGGGAGGGGTCTCACGGAAATTTTGGGCGTTAAATGGGGATTTTATGGGGTTTTTTGGGATTTTATGGGGTTTTTGGGGGGTTTGGGGATAAAATTGGATTTTTGGGGGAATTTTGGGGGTAAAATAGGAGCGGGGGGCGCCAGGTGAATTTGGGGAGGGGTCTCACGGAAATTTTGGGGGTTAAATGGGGATTTTGAGGATTTTGGGGGTTTTGGGGGGGATAAAATGGGAATTTTTGGGGGGATTTTGGGGATAAAATGGAGAATTTTTGGGGGTAAAATGGGAGCGGGGAGGGCAGGTGAATTTGGGAGGGGTCCTGGAAATTTTGGGGGGTTAAATGGGAATTTTTGGGGATTTTTGGGGATTTTTGGGGTTTTTTGGCGATTTTATGGGGTTTTGGGGGATAAAATGGGATTTTTTGGGGAATTTTGGGGGTAAAATGGGAGCGGGGGGCGCCAGGTGAATTTGGGGAGGGGTCTGAGGGAAATTTGGGGGGGTTTTTGGGGGGTTAAATGGGGATTTTTAAGGGGATTTTTGGGGGTTTGGGGGGATAAAATGGGATTTTGGGGGGGAATTTTGGGGGTAAAATGGGAGCCGGGGGGCGCCAGGTGAATTTGGGGAGGGTCTCACGGAAATTTTGGGGGTTAAATGGGGATTTTATGGGGTTTTTTGGGATTTTTGGGTTTTTTGGGGATTTTATGGGGTTTTGGGGGATAAAATGGGATTTTTAGGGGGAATTTCGGGTAAAATGGGAGCTGAAGCACAGGTGAATTTGGGGGAGGGGTCGCACGGAAATTTTGGGGGGTTAAATGGGGATTTTATGGGTTTTTTTGGGGATTTTATTGGGATTTTTGGGGATAAAATTGGATTTTTGGGGAATTTTGGGGGGTAAAATGGGGCGCGGGGAGGGGGCAGGTGAATTTGGGGAGGGGTCTCAGGGAAATTTTGGGGGTTAAATGGGGATTTTGAGGATTTTTGGGGGTTTTGGGGGGATAAAATGGGAATTTTGGGGGAATTTTTGGGGATAAAATGGAGAATTTTGGGGGAGTAAAATGGGAGCATGGGGCTGTAGGTGAATTTGGGGAGGGTCGCACGGAAATTTTGGGGGTTAAATGGGGATTTTTAGGGGATTTTAGGGGGTTTTGGGGGATAAAATGGGAATTTTGGGGGAATTTTTGGGGATAAAATGGAGAATTTTGGGGGTAAAATGGGAGCTGAGAGGGGCAGGTGAATTTGGGGAGGGGTCTCAGGGAAATTTTGGGGGGTTAAATGGGGATTTTGGGGATTTTTGGGGGATTTTTGGGGATTTTTATGGGGTTTTGGGAGGATAAAATGGGAATTTTTGGGGGAATTTTGGGGATTTTCTCTTGGTTTTTATTTTTTCTCTTTTCTTTTATTTTCTCACTGTTTTCTTTTTTTTATTTCCCTCGCTGTTTTTTTATTTTTCTCATGGGTTTTTTTTAATTTTCTCACGGGCTTTTTGGGGATTTTCTCGCTGTTTTTTTTGTTTTTCTCACTGATTTTTTCTTTTTTAATTTTCTCACTGTGTTTTTTTATTTCCTTTTTTGGTTTTTTTTATTTCTTAGCTGTTTTTTTTAATTTTCTCACTGGGTTTTTTTAATATTCTCAGCTTTTTTTATTTCCTCTTTTTTCTTTTATTTCTCACTATTTTTTTATTTCCCTCTTTTTTTTATTTCCTCATTGCTTTTTTTAATGTTTTCTCACTTTTTTTAATTTTCTCACTGTTTTTTTTAATTTCCTTTTTTCTATGATTTCCTCTCGTTTTCTTTTTAATTTTCTCGCTGTCTTTTTTTATTTCCTCACTGGTTTTTTATTTCCTCTTTTTTTCCATTTCCTCGTTGGTTTTTAAATTTTTCTCACGCTTTTTCTCACTGTTTTTTTTACTTTCCTTCGCTGTTTTTTTTTTTTCTCCCACGGTTTTTAAAATTTTTCTCCACTTTTTTTTATTTTCTCACTGTTTTTTTTAATTTCCTCTTTTTTAAATTTTATTTCCCTCAGCTGTTTCTTTAAATTTTCTCACTGTTTTTTTTAATTTTCTCACTGTTTTTTTTAATTTCCTCTTATGTCCCTCTTACTTCCTCGCTGTTTTTTTATTTCCTCACTGATTTTTTTAAATCATTTTCTCTTTGTTTTTTTTATTTTCTCACTGTTTTTTTTCCCAACTGTTTTTTTTCCTCTTGTTTTTAATTTTCTCACGTTATTTTTTTAATTTTCTCAACTTTTTTTAAATTTTCCTCCTATTTTCCTCCGTTTGTTTTTAATTTTCCCAACCTTTTCTTTTTTTGTTTTCTCACTGTTTTTTTCTCTCTTGCTGTTTTTTATTTCCTCTGCCATTCCCTCGTTGGTTTTTTAATTTTCTCCGCACTTTTTTTTTGGATTTCTTCTCACGTCCATTTTTTTTAATTTCATCATGCGCCTCACGGTTTTTTATTTCCTCCACTTTTTTTTATTTTTCATCACTGTGTTTTTGTTTTTTTTCATTTCTCCTAATTTTATTTCCTCATTATTTCTTTAAATTTTCTCACTGGATTTTTTTATTTTCTCTCTATTTTCCTCTGTTTTTTTTAATCTTCTTTTCTATTTTTTTTATTTTCTCATGGGTAATTTTTCTCTCAATTTTCTCATTTTTTTCTTTTAAATTCTCTTTTTTTTATTTTTTGCATGCATCTCCCCGTCTCTCTCTTTTTTTTATTTCCTCCACTATTTTTTTTATTTCCTCTTTTTTTTCCATTTCCCTCGTTGGTTTTTAAATTTTCTCACGCTTTTTTTTAATTTTATTTCTCATTGTTTCTTTTAAATTTTCTCACTGTTTTTTTCTCGCTTGTTTTTTTATTATTTCCTCTTTCTCTAATTTCCCTGCTGTAATTTTCTCACTGTTTTTTTTAATTTCCTCTTCTTTTTTTATGTCCTCTTTTTCACTTCCTCGCTGTTTTTTTATTTTCTCCACTGATTTTTTTTAAATTTTCATCTGTTTTTTTATTTTCTCACTGTTTTTTTTTCCCACTGTTTTTCTTTTTTTTCTCTTGTTTTTCTAATTTTCTCCACACTTTTTTGGATTTTCTCATCTTTTATTTCCTCCTTTTTTTTATTTTATTTCCTGCGCTGTTTTTTTTAATTTTCCACCTTTTTTTTATTTTCTCACTGTTTTTTTTTCTTTCATTGATTCTTTTTTATTTCCTCTATTTCCTCTTTTCTTTTTATTTCCTCCACTATTTTTTTTTATTTCCTGGTTTTTTCCATTTCCTGCTTTGTTTTTAAAATTTTCTCACACTTTTTTGATTTTCTCCACGGTTTTTTAAATTTCCTCTATTTTTTTTTCTTCATTTCCTCGCTTTGCTTTTTTTAATTTTCTCACTGGTTTTTTTAATTTTCTCGTTTGTTTTTTTTATTTTCTCTCTGTTTTTTTTTTTAAATTTTCTCTCTGTTTTTTTATTTCCTCTTTTTTTAATTTTTTACTTTTTGTATTTCCTCTGTTTTTTTAATTTCCCTCATTTGTTTTTTAATTTTTTTCTCCTCCTCACCATTTTTTTTATTCCCTCACCATATAGATTCCTCCCGTTTTTTTATTTCCTCTTATTTCCTCACTCATTTTTTTTAATTTCCTCTTTTTTTTCCATTTCTCGTTGGTTTTTAAATTTTCTCACGCTTTTTTTTATTTTTTCTCACTGTTTTTTTAATTTCCTCTTAAACGTATTTCCTCCTTTGTTTCTTTTAAATTTTCTCACTGTTTTTTTTATTTTCTCCTTTGTTTTTTATTATTTCCTCTTTTTTCTAATTTCCCTGCTGGTTTTTAATTTTCTCACTGTTTTTTAATTTCCTCTTATGTCCTCTGCCACTTCCTCGCTTTGTTTTATTTTTCTCACTGATTTTTTTAAAAATTTTCTCGCTTTGTTTTTTTTATTTTCTCACTGGTTTTTTTCCCACCGTTTTTTTTTTCCTCTTGTTTTTAATTTTTCTCACGTTATTTTTTTTAATTTTCTCACCTTTTTTTTTAAATTTCCTCCTTTTTTTTATTTTATTTCCTCTGCTGTTTTTTTAATTTTCCCACCTTTTTTTTAATTTTTCTCCCACTGGTTTTTTTCTCGCTGTTTTTTTTATTTCCTCTTTTTTTTATTTCCTCTTTTCTTTTCTTTCCTCACTATTTTTTTATTTCCTGGTTTTTTTCCATTTCCTCGTTGTTTTTTAAATTTTTCTCACACTTTTTTGGATTTTCTCCACGGTTTTTTTAAATTTCCTCTATTTTTTTTTTCTTCATTTCCTCGCTGGTTTTTTAATTTTTCTCACTGGGTTTTTAAAATTTTCTCGTTTGTTTTTTTATTTTCTCTCTGTTTTTTTAAATTTTCTCTCTGTTTTTTATTTCCTCTTTTTAATTTTTACTTTTTGTATTTCCTCGCTGTTTTTTTAATTTCCTCGCTGTTTTTTAATTTCCTCGCTGTTTTTTAAATTTTTTCTCACTTTTTTTTCCTCACCATTTTTTTTATTCCCTCACCATTTTTTTTTTTTTCGCATTCCCTCCCGTTTTTTTTATTTCCCCGTTTCTCCCCCAGGCGGACTCGGGGGCCCGATGTAGCGTGCGGGGGCGGCCCGGGGGGGCGCTGGGTGCAGTTCGGGGTGCTCAGCTTCGCCCTGGGCTGCGCCCGCCCGCACGGACCCGCGCTCGCCGCCGCCCTGGCCGGGTCCCACTCGCGGTGGCTGCGGCGGCGCCTCCCGGCCAGCGCCTTCATCGAGCCCCCCGAGAGCCCCCCGGAGCCGGGCATGGAGCTGGGGATCTGCATCGGTGAGAGCCCCGCCCCAAAAACCCGAAATCCAAAAAAATCCCCGCCAAAAATCCGGTTAAAATCATAAAAAATCCCGTTAAAATCCCCAAAAATCCGGTTAAAATCCCCAAAAATCCCGTTAAAATCCTAAAAAATCCTGCCCAAAAAATCCCCAAAAAACCCCGTTAAAATCCTGTCCCAAAAACCCAAAAAAATCCCGTTAAAATCATAAAAAATCCCGTCAAAAAATCCTAAAAAAATCCCGTTAAAATCCTAAAAAATCCCGTTAAAATCCTAAAAAATCCCGTTAAAATCCTAAAAAATCCCGTCAAAAATCCCGTCAAAAATCCCCCAAAAAATCCCAAAAATCCCCAAAAATCCCCAAAAAATCCCCAAAAATCCTCAAAAATCTCAAAAACCCCCAAAAAATCCCCACAAAATCCCCCAAAAAATCCCCAAAAAATCCCCAAAAAATCCCGTAAAACAGCCCCGAAATCCCGCCCCAGCCCCTCCCCCCAGCGCCTTCATCGAGCCCCCGAGAGCCCCCCGACTCGGCATGGAGCTGGGGATCTGCATCGGTGAGAGCCCCGCCCAAAAACCCGAAACCCAAAAAATCCCCGCAAAAAATCCGGTTAAAAATCATAAAAAATCCGGTTAAAATAAAAAAAAATCCCGTTAAAATAAAAAAAAACCGGTTAAAATCCCAAAAACCCGGTTAAAATAAAAAATAAATCCCGTTAGAATCTTTAAAAATCCCGTTAAAATCATAAAAAATCCTGCCCAAAAAATCCCCAAAAAACCCGTTAAAATCCTGTCCCAAAAACCCAAAAAATCCCGTTAAAATCATAAAAATCCCGTCAAAAAATCCTAAAAAAATCCCGTTAAAATCCTAAAAAAATCCCGTTAAAATCCTAAAAAAATCCCGTTAAAATCCTAAAAAAATCCCGTCAAAAAATCCCGTCAAAAAATCCCCCAAAAATCCCAAAAAAATCCCCAAAAAATCCCCAAAAAAATCCCCAAAAAATCCTCAAAAAATCTCAAAAAACCCCCAAAAAATCCCCACAAAATCCCCAAAAATCCCCAAAAATCCCCAAAAATCCCGTAAAACAGCCCCGAAATCCCGCTCCAGCCCCTCCCCCCAGCTTCGTCCGAGCCCCCGAGAGCGGACGGGCATGGAGCTGGGGGTCTGCATCGTGAGAGCCCGCCCAAAAACCCGAAAAACCCCGT
This sequence comes from Luscinia megarhynchos, assembly GCA_034336665.1. Classification (NCBI taxonomy): domain Eukaryota; kingdom Metazoa; phylum Chordata; class Aves; order Passeriformes; family Muscicapidae; genus Luscinia; species Luscinia megarhynchos. Next base: position 142,811 of record JAPFBE010000090.1, on the reverse strand, counting down.
TAAAAATCAAAAAACCCGGGTTAAAAACCGAAAAACCGGGGTTAAAATAAAAAAAAACCGTTAAAAACCCAAAAACCCGGTTAAAATTAAAAAAAACCCGGTTAAAATCCCAAAAAACCCGGTTAAAATAAAATAAAAAATCCCGTTAAAATCTTAAAAAACAAAAAAAAATTCGAAAAAATGCTTTTAAAATCCTAAAAAATCCCCCAAAAAAATCCCGTTAAAATCTTAAAAAGTCCCGTCAAAATCCTAAAAAATCCTGCCCAAAAAATCCCCAAAAAAACCCCGTTAAAATCCTGTCCCAAAAACCCAAAAAAATCCCGTTAAAATCATAAAAAATCCCGCCCCAAAACCCCAAAAAAATCCCGTTAAAATCCTAAAAAAATCCCGTCAAAAAATCCCCAAAAAAATCCCAAAAAAACCCCGTTATAATCATAAAAAATCCTGCCCAAAAAATCCCCAAAAAATAGTCCCAAAAAAATAGTCCCAAAAATCCCCAGGTTAAAATCCCAAAAACCCGGTTAAAATAAAAAAATCCCGTTAAAATCCTAAAAATCCTGCCCAAAAAAATAAAAAAACCCGTTAAAATCCTGTCCCAAAACCCCAAAAAATCCCGTTAAAATCCCCCCCAAAAAATCCCGTCAAAAATCCCCAAAAAATCGCCAAAAATCCCAAAAAAACCCGTTAAAATCATAAAAATCCTGCCCAAAAATCCCCAAAAAATCCCCAAAAATCCCCCCAAAAATCCCCAAAAAATCCCAAAAAAATTCCCCAAAAAATCCCCCAAAAATCCTCAAAAATCCCCCAAAAATCCCGTAAAACAGCCCGGAAATCCCGCCCCAGCCCCTCCCCCCAGCTTCATCGAGCCCCCGAGAGCCCCCGAGACCGGGCATGGAGCTGGGGATCTGCATCGGTGAGAGCCCGCCCCAAAAACCCGAAAAACCCGTTAAAAATCAAAAAACCCGGTTAAAAACCCAAAAACCCGGTTAAAAATAAAAAAAACCGTTAAAAACCCAAAAAACCCGGGTTAAAATTAAAAAAAACCCGGTTAAAATCCCCAAAAATCCCGTCAAAATCCTAAAAAATCCTGCCCAAAAATCCCCAAAAACCCCGTTAAAATCCTGCCCCAAAACCCAAAAAATCCCGTTAAAATCATAAAAAATCCCGTCAAAAAATCCTAAAAAATCCCGTTAAAATCCTAAAAAATCCCGTCAAAAAATCCCGTCAAAAAATCCCCCAAAAATCCCCCAAAAATCCCCAAAAAATCCCCAAAAAATCCCCCAAAAATCCCCCAAAAATCCCCCAAAAATCCCCCAAAAAATCCCCCAAAAATCCTCAAAAAATCTCAAAAAAAACCCCAAAAAATCCCCAAAAATCCCCCAAAAATCCCCCAAAAATCCCCAAAAATCCCCAAAAAATCCCCCAAAAATCCCCCAAAAATCCCCCAAAAATCCCCAAAAATCCTCAAAAAATCTCAAAAAACCCCCAAAAAATCCCAAAAAAATCCCCCAAAAAATCCCCAAAAAATCCCCCAAAAATCCCGTGAAAACAGCCCGAAATCCCGCCCCCAGCCCCTCCCCCCAGAGCGCTTCATCGAGCCCCCCGAGAGCCCCCGGAGCCGGGCATGGAGCTGGGGGTCTGCATCGGTGAGAGCCCCGCCCCAAAAACCCGGAAAACCCCGTTAAAAATCAAAAAACCCGGTTAAAAACCCAAAAAACCGGGTTAAAATAAAAAAAAACGTTAAAAACCCAAAAACCCGGTTAAAATTTAAAAAACCGGTTAAAATCCCCAAAAATCCCGCCAAAATCCTAAAAAATCCTGCCCAAAAAATCCCCAAAAAGCCCCGTTAAAATCCTGCCCCAAAAACCCAAAAAAATCCCGTTAAAATCATAAAAAATCCCGTCAAAAAATCCTAAAAAAATCCCGTTAAAATCCTAAAAAAATCCCGTCAAAAAATCCCGTCAAAAATCCCCCAAAAATCCCCCAAAAATCCCCAAAAATCCCCAAAAAATCCCCAAAAAATCCCCCAAAAATCCCCCAAAAAATCCCCCAAAAAATCCCCAAAAAATCCTCAAAAAATCTCAAAAACCCCCAAAAAATCCCAAAAAAATCCCCCAAAAAATCCCCAAAAATCCCCCAAAAATCCCGTAAAACAGCCCCGAAATCCCGCCCCAGCCCCCTCCCCCCAGCGCCTTCATCGAGCCCCCGAGAGGCCCCCCGGGAGCCGGGGCATGGAGCTGGGGGTCTGCATCGTGAGAGCCCCGCCCCCAAAAACCCGAAATCCAAAAAATCCCCGCAAAAATCCGGTTAAAATCATAAAAAATCCCGTTAAAATCCCCAAAAATCCGGTTAAAATCCCCCAAAAATCCCCGTTAAAATCCTAAAAAATCCTGCCCAAAAAATCCCCAAAAAACCCCGTTAAAATCCTGCCCCAAAAACCCAAAAAAATCCCGTTAAAATCATAAAAAATCCCGTCAAAAATCCTAAAAAATCCCGTTAAAAATCCTAAAAAAATCCCGTCAAAAAATCCCGTCAAAAAAATCCCCCAAAAATCCTAAAAAAATCCCGTCAAAAAATCCCGTCAAAAAATCCCCCAAAAATCCCAAAAAATCCCCAAAAATCCCCAAAAAATCCCCAAAAAATCCTCAAAAAATCTCAAAAAACCCCCAAAAAATCCCCACAAAATCCCCCAAAAAATCCCCAAAAAATCCCCAAAAATCCCGTGAAACAGCCCCGAAATCCCGCCCCAGCCCCTCCCCCCAAGCTTTCAGCCGAGCCCCCGAGAGCCCCCCGGAGCCGGGCATGGAGCTGGGGGTCTGCATCGGTGAGAGCCCCGCCCCAAAAACCCGAAACCCAAAAAATCCCGCAAAAAATCCGGTTAAAATCATAAAAAATCCCGTTAAAATCCCAAAAAACCCGGTTAAAATAAAAAAAAAACCGTTAAAAACCAAAAAAACCCGGTTAAAATTAAAAAAAAACCCGTTAAAATCCCAAAAAACCCGGTTAAAATAAAAAAAAAATCCCGTTAAAATCTTTAAAAATCCCGTTAAAATCATAAAAAATCCTGCCCAAAAAAACCCCCAAAAAACCCGTTAAAATCCTGTCCCAAAAACCCAAAAAAATCCCGTTAAAATCCCCCCAAAAAATCCCCGTTAAAATCCCAAAAAAAAAATCCCCAAAAAATCACCCAAAAAAATCCCGTTAAAATCCCCAGAAAAATCCCGTTAAAATCCTAAAAAATCCTGTTCCAAAAAATCCCCAAAAATCCCGTTAGAATCATAAAAAATCCTGCCCGAAAATCCCCCCAAAATCCCCCAAAACATCCCCAAAAATCCACCCAAAAATCCCCCCAAAAAATCCCGTTAAAATCTTAAAAAGTCCCCTCAAAAAATCCCGTCAAAATCCTAAAAAATCCTGCCAAAAAAATCCCCCAAAAAAACCCGTTAAAATCCTGTCCCAAAAACCAAAAAAATCCCGTTAAAATCCCCAAAAAAATCCCCTTAAAATCCTAAAAAAATCCCGTTAAAATCATAAAAAATCCTGCCCAAAAAATCCCAAAAAAATTCCTTTAAAATCCCCATAAAATCCCTACTCAAAATCCCCTCAAAATCCCCAAAAAATCCCCCAAAAAATCCCAAAAAAATCCCAAAAAATCCCCAAAAATCCCCCAAAAATCCCAAAAAAGTCCCCCAGAAAATCCTAAAAAAATCCAAAAAAATCCCCAAAAATCCCAAAAAACCCGTTAAAATCATAAAAAATCCTGCCCAAAAAATCCCCAAAAAATCCCTTTGAAATCCCCATAAAATCCCTACACAAAATCCCCTCAAAATCCCAAAAACCCTCAAAAAATCCCAAAAAAATCCCCAAAAATCCCCAAAAAATCCCCCAAAAATCCCGTGTAAAACAGCCCCAAATCCCACCCAAAAAATCCTCAAAAAAATAAAAAAAATCCCACAAAAACTCCAAAAAAATCCCGCCCCAAAATTCCCCAAAAAATCCCGTTAAAATCCTAAAAAAATCCCAAAAAACCCGTTAAAATCATAAAAATCCTGCCCAAAAATCCCCAAAACATCCCGTTAAAATCATAAAAAATCCCCCAAAAAAATCCCGTTAAAATCCAAAAAAATCCCGTTAAAATCCCAAAAACCCGGTTAAAAAAAAAAAAATCCCTTTAAAATCCTAAAAAAATCCAGTCAAAAAATCCCCAAAAAATCGCCAAAAAATCCCAAAAAAATAATAAAAAATCCCGTTAAAATCCCCTTAAAACAGCCCCCAAATCCCACCCAAAATTCCCCTCATAAATCTCCAAAAAATCCCGCCCCAAAATCCCAAAAAAATCCCGTTAAAATAAAAAAAAGAAATTCCCTTTAAAATCCTAAAAAAATCCCGTCAAAAAATCCCCCAAAAATCGCCAAAAAATCCCCAAAAAAATCCCAAAAAAATCCCCCCAAAAATCCCCCAAAATGCCCCAAAAATCCCCTTAAATTTCACTAAAATCCCCCCAAAATCCCCAAAAGTTTCCCAAAATTTCCCCAAAATTTCCCGAAATTTCCCCCAAATTTCCAAACTTTTCCCAAATTCCCGAATTTCCCCCAAAATTCCCAAAATTTCCCAAAATTTCCCAAATTTCTCCCAAAATTTCCCAAATTTCCCCCAAAATTTCCCGAATTTCCCCAAATTTCCGGAATTTCTCCCAAAATAAATTTCCCAAATTTCTCCCAAAATTTCTCCCAAAATTTCCCGAATTTTCCCCAAAATCCCCCCAAAATTTCCCAAATTTCTCCCAAAATTTCCCGAATTTCCCCCAAAATCCCCAAATTTCTCCCAAAATTTCCCGAATTTCTTCCAAAATTTCCCGAATTTCTCCCAAAATAAATTTCCCGAATTTCTCCCAAATTTCCCCCAAAATCCCCGAATTTTCCCGAAAATTCCCCCAAAATTTCCCAAATTTGCCAAGATTTCCCGAATTTCTCCCCAAATCCCCCAAATTTCCCCAAAATTTCCAAAAATTTCCCAAAATTTACCGAATTCTCCCCCAAAATCCCCAAATACCACAAAATTTCCCAAGTTTCTCCCAAAATCCCCCAAATTTCCCCCAAAATCCCCAAATTTCCCCCAAATTTCCCCCAAAATCCCCAAATTTCCCCAAAATTTCCCAAATTTCCCCAAATCTCCCAAAATTTCCCAAATTTCTCCCAAATTTCTCCCAAAATCCCCCGAATTTCCCCTAAAATTTCCCGAATTCTCCCCCAAAAATCCCCAAATTTCTCCCCAAATACCCCAAATTTCCCCCAAATCCCCAAATTTCCCCCAAATTTCCCAAAATTTCCCCAAATTTCGAATTCCTCCCAAAATCTCCCAAAATCTCCCGAATTTCCCCCCAGGCTGCGGCACCCAGGGCGGGCCCCCCCTGCCCCTCCCCCCGCCCCCCCGCTGGCCCTGGGGGGTGACGCTGCGGGGGGGGGAGGGGCGGCGCTGCGGGGGGGCGCTGCTGGGGGGGGGATGGGTCCTGACGGCCGCCAGCTGCTTCATCGGGTGAGTCATTCGTTAATTAATTAGTTATTAATTAATTTATTAATCGATTAACCCGAAATTACCCAAAATTTGACCAAAATTGATAAAAATCGACCCAAAAATGACCCAAAAATGACCCAAAATTGACCCAAAATTCGCCCTGATCCATCCCCGGCTGCTTCATCGGGTGAGTCATTCGTTAATTAATTAGTTATTAATTAATTTATTAATCGATTAACCCGAAATTAACCCGAAATTTAACAAAATTAACCAAAATTGACAAATATTGACCCAAAATTCGCCCTGTCCCACCCGCGGCTGCTGCATGGGGAGAGTCGTTAATTATTAATTAAATTATTAATTAATTGAATCATTTTAATTGCTTTTAATAATAGAATAATCATTTTACCCCAAATTCCCCAAATTTCACCCAATTTTTTCCGATTTTTTCCCAATTTTCCCCAATTTTCCCAATTTCCCCCGATTTTTTCCAATTTCTTCAATTTTCCCAATTTTCCCAATTTTTCCTAATTTCCCCAAATTTCCCAATTTTCACGAATTTCCCATTTTTCCCATTTTTCCCAAATTTCCCATTTTCCCCAATTTCCCAATTTTCCCATTTTCCCCAATTTTCCCAATTTTCCCCAATTTCCCAATTTTTCCCAATTTTCCCAATTTTCCCGATTTCCCCAAATTTCCCATTTTCCCCAATTTTTTATAATTTTCCCCAATTTTCCCCAATTTTCCCAGTTTCCCCAATTTTCCCCATTTTTCCCCATTTCCCCAATTTTCCCAATTTCCCCAATTTTCCCAATTTCCCATTTCCCCAATTTTTTATATAATTTTCCCCATTTTTCCCGTTTTTCCCATTTTCCCCAATTTTCCCAATTTTTCCCCAATTTATTTTTCTCTATTCCCCCAATTTTTTTCCAATTTTCCCCAATTTTCCCAAATTTCCCAATTTTCTCTAATTTTCCCAATTTTCCCAATTTCCCAATTTTCCATTTTCTCCAATTTTTTATATAATTTTCCCGCTTTTTCTCGTTTTCCCCAATTTCCCCAATTTTCCCCAATTTCCCAATTTTTCCCAATTTTCCCAATTTTCCCGATTTCCCCAAATTTCCCATTTTCCCCAATTTTTTATAATTTTCCCCAATTTTCCCCCAATTTATTTTTCTCTATTTCCTCCAATTTTCCCCAATTTTCCCAATTTTTCCCCAATTTATTTTTCTCTATTTCCCCCATTTTTTCCAATTTTCCCCAATTTTCCCAATTTCTTCAATTTTCCCAATTTTTTATAATTTTCCCCATTTCCCCAATTTTTCGCAATTTTCCCAATTTCCCAATTTCCCATTTTCTCCAATTTTTAATATAATTTTCCCATTTTTCCCGTTTTCCCAAATTTCCCAAATTTTCCCAATTTCCACAATTTTTCCCCATTTCCCCAATTTTTCCCATTTTTTCCCAATTTTTCCCAATTTCCCCAATTTTTCCCAATTTCCCCAATTTTTCCCAAATTTCCCAATTTTTCCCAATTTTCCCAATTTTTCCCAATTTTCCCAATTTTCCCAATTTCCCATTTTCTCCAATTTTTTGTATAATTTTCCCATTTTTCTCGTTTTCCCAAATTTCCCGAATTTTCCCAGTTTTCCCAAATTTCCCAAATTTTCCCAATTTTCCCAATTTTCCCGATTTTCCCCATTTCCCCAATTTTTCCCAATTTTCCCCATTTCCCCAATTTTCCCAATTTCCCATTTTCCCCAATTTTTTATATAATTTTCCCAATTTTCCCGATTTTCCCAATTTTCCCGATTTTTCCCGGTTTTTCCCGTTTCTCTCCGCAGGGCTCAGGATCCCGAGGCCTGGCAGGCGGAGCTGTGGGGGGCGGGGCCGGAGGGGAGCCACGCCCCTTTTCCGGGCCCCTCCCCCACCCTAAACCACTCCTCCTCCTCAGACTCCGCCCCCTTATTTGACTCCTCCCCCCTCCTCGAGCCCCCTCCCCCCTCGTTAAACCCCGCCCACTCCTCAAACCCCTCCCCCTCGTTAAACCCCCGCCCCACTCCTCAAACCCCTCCCCCTCCTTTGACCCCTCCCCCCCCTCGAGCCCCGCCCCACTCCTCAAATCCTGCCCCCTCCTCAAGCCCCGCCCCCTCATTTGACTCCTCCCCTCCCTTAACTCCTCAAACCCCGCCCCTTCATCAAACCCCCTCCCCCTCCTCAAACCCCGCCCCTCATTTGACTCCTCCCCTCCCTTAACCCCCCAAACCCCGCCCCCTCCTCAAACCCCGCCCCTTCCTCAAACCCCGCCCCCTCTAACCCCTCCCCTCCTCAAACCCCGCCCCCTCATCTAGCCCCGCCCCCTCCAGCCCCGCCCCCGCCCTTCCCGCCTCCACCTCCACGGCGCCTTCGTGGGGGCGGGGCCGGGCGGGGGGCGGGGCCCGGACCTGGCGCTGCTGCAGCTCCGCCCCGCCCCCCGCTGGGGCCCCGCCCTGCGGCCGCTGTGCGCCCCCTACCGGACACACCTGGGCACGGCCGGGAGCAGCTGCTGGGCGCTGCTGAGGGCGCCGGGCGGTGAGGGAACCCCCAAAAACGGCCCGAAAATGGCCCGAAATATCCGAAAAATATCACAAAAAAATGTCCCAAAAATATCCCAAAAATAGCCAAAAATATCACGAAAGTATCCCAAAAATATCACAAAAAATGTCCCGAAAACGGACCGAAAATAGCCAAAATATCCCCAGAAAATGTGCCCAAAAAAACCCAAAAATAGCCAAAAACATCTGAAAAATATCTGAAAAATATCACAAAAAAAAACCCCAAAATATCACAAAAATACCCCAAAAATATCACAAAAAATGTCCCGAAAATGTCCCGAAAACGGCCCGAAAATAGACAAAAATAGCCCAAAAATATCACAAAAATATCACAAAAATATCACAAAAATAACCCAAAAATATCACAAAAATATCACAAAAATAACCCCCCAAAAATGTCCCGAAAATATCACAAAAATATCCCAAAAATATCCGAAAAATATCACAAAAATATCACAAAAATATCCCCCAAAAATGTCCCGGAAACGGACCGAAAATTGCCCAAAATATCCCCAGAAAATGTCCCAAAAACAGCCCAAAAATAGCCAAAATATCCCCAGGAAATGTCCCAAAAACAGCCCAAAAATAGCCAAAAACATCTGAAAAATATCTGAAAAATATCACAAAAATATCACAAAAATATCACAAAAATATCCCCCAAACATGTCCCGAAAACGGCCCGAAAATAGGCAAAAATATCCCCCAAAAATGTCCCGAAAACGGCCCAAAAATAGGCAAAAATATCACAAAAGTATCCCAAAAATATCACAAAAAATGTCCCGAAAAACGGCACCGAAAATGGCCCAAAACCGGCCCGAAAATAGCCAAAAATATCCCAAAAATATCCGAAAAATGGCACAAAAAATGTCCCGAAAACGGCCCAAAAATATCACAAAAATATCCGAAAAGTATCCCAAAAATATCCCCAAAATATCCCCCAAAAAATTCCAAAAACATCCAAGAAATCCCCCAAAAATATTCCCAAAAAATCCCCCAAAATATCCCAAAAACATCCCCAAAAAATCCCCCAAAAAATCCCCAAAAATCCCCAAAAATCCCCCAAAAAATCCTCAAAGAAACTCAAAAAAATCTCTAAAAATCCCCAAAAAACCCCAAAAAAACCCCAAAATCCCCCAAAAATCCAAAAAAATCCCCCAAAAATCCCAAAAAACCCCCAAAAATCCCAAAAACATCCCCAAAAATCCCAAAAAATCCCCCAAAAAATCCTCAAAAAATCCCAAAAAAATCCCAAAAAACGCCCAAAAAATCCAAAAAAATCCCCAAAAAATCCCCAATACATCCCCAAAAATCCCTAAAAAAATTCCCAAAAAATCCCCAAAAAATTCCCCAAAAAATTCTCAAAAAATCCCAAAAAATCCCCCAAAAATCTAAAAAAAAATCCTTAAAAAAATCCCCAAAAATCCAAAAAAATCCCCCAAAAATACAAAAAAATCTTTAAAAAAATCCCCAAACAAGCCAAAAACATCCCCCAAAAATCCCATTAAAAAATCCTCAAACAATCCAAAAAATCCCAAAAAAATCCCCAAAAAATCCCCCAAAACCCCCCAAAAAATCCCCAAAAAAATTTTTTAAAATCCCCAAAAAAATCCCAAAAAATTCCAAAAAAACCCCAAAAATTCAAAAAAATCCCCAAAAAATCCCCAAAAAAACCCCAAAATTTCTTTTCCCCCCCCAGACCCGTCGGACCCCGCCCGGCTCCGCCCCGTGCACGTGACCCCGCGGCGCTGCCCCGGAAATCCCGGAAATTCCGGAAATTCCGGAAATCCCGAAAATCCCGGAAATCCCGAAAATCCCGAAAATTCCGAAATTCCCGAAAATTCGGAAATTCCCGAAAGATTTTGTGTCACCGTCCCCGAGGGGGAGGGGCGCTGCCAGGTGAGGGGGAGGGGAATCTGGGGGGAAATTTTGGGAAATTTTGGGACATTTTTGGGGATTTGGGGAATTTTTAGGAAATTTTTTGGGAAATTTTTGGGGAATTTTGGGGAATTTTGGGGAATTTTTTGGGGATTTGGGAGAATTTTGGGAATTTTGGGGAAAATTTGGGGAAATTTTGGGGAAATTTTGGGGAATTTTTTGGGGATTTGGGAGAATTTTGGGAATTTTGGGGAAAATTTGGGGAAATTTTGGAGACATTTTGGGAAATTTTTGGGACATTTTTGGGGACTTGGACGGGATTTGGGAAATTTGGGGAAATTTTGGGGAAATTTTGGGGGATTTTGGGGATTGTTTGGAAGATTTGTGGGAAATTTGAGGAAATTTGGGGAAATTTTGGGGAATTTTGGGGAATTTTTTGGGAAATTTTTGGGACATTTTTGCGGATTTGGGAGAATTTTGGGGAATTTTTGGGGATTTTTGGGGATTTCGGGAATCTTGGGGATTTGGGGAATTTTGGGGGCAATTTTGGGAATTTTTTGGGGATTTTTGGGTCAGTTTTGGGATGAATTTCAGGCGATTTTTGGGGCATTTTGGGGAGGATTTGGGGGAATTTTGGGGCGTTTTTCGGGTATTTTGGGGCAGTTTTCATCCCATTTTTCATGATTTCGGGACCCAAATTAATTCAAATTTTTTTGGAATTTTTTTGGGGTGCCCCCAGGCGGATTTGGGGTCCCCCCTGAGAGGGATCTGGGACTGATTTCGGGGTGATTTTGGGGTGATTTCGGGGTGATTTTGGGCTCATTTTGGGGTGATTTTGAGTCATTTTAAGCGTATTTTCTGGATTTCCGGACCCAAATTAATTCAATTTGTTTGGATTTTTTTGAAGCCCCCAAGCGGTTGGGGTCCCCCTGGCCTGCCGGGAGCGGGGTCTGGGGGAATTTTGGGGCTCATTTTGGGGGTGATTTCGGGGTGATTTTGGGCTCATTTTGGGGATATTTTGGGTCATTTTTAGCGTATTTTCATCATTTCCGGACCTAAACTAATTTATTTTATTTTAATTTTTTTTTGGGGCGCCCCCCAGGCGGATTTGGGGTCCCCCCTGACAGGAATCTGGGACTGATTTCGGGGTGATTTTGGGGTGATTTCGGGGTGATTTTGGGCTCATTTTGGGGTGGTTTTGGGTCATTTTTAACGTGTTTTCTGGATTTCGGGACCCAAACTAATTTATTTTATTTTAATTTTTTTTGGGGCGCCCCCCAGGCGGATTTGGGGTCCCCCCTGAGAGGAATCTGGGACTGATTTCGGGGCGATTTTGGGCTCATTTTGGGGCGGTTTTGGGGGATATTTTGGGTCATTTTAAGCGTATTTTCATGATTTCGGGACCCAAATTAATTCAATTTTTTTGCATTTTTTTTGGGGCGCCCCCCAGGCGGATTTGGGGTTCCCCCTGAGAGGAATCTGGGACTGATTTTGGGGTGATATTGGGCTCATTTTGGGGTGATTTTGGGGTCATTTTGGGTTATTTTGGCTCGAATTTCACCGCATTTTTCATGATTTCAGGACCTAAACTAATTCAATTTTTTTGGATTTTTTTTGGGGCGCCCCCCAGGCGGATTTGGGGTCCCCCCTGAGAGGAGTCTGGGACTGATTTTGGGGTGATTTTGGGGTGATTTCGGGGTGATTTTGGGCTCATTTTGGGGTGATTTTGAGTCATTTTTAGCGTATTTTCATGATTTCCGGACCCAAACTAATTCAATTTTTTTGGATTTTTTTGGGGCGCCCTCCAGGCGGATTTGGGGTCCCCCCTTGAGAGGAATCTGGGACTGATTTTGGGGCGATTTTGGGCTCATTTTGGGGTGATTTTGGGTTATTTTGGCTCGAATTTCATCGCGTTTTTCATGATTTCAGGACCCAAATTAATTCAATTTTTTTGGATTTTTTTGGGGCGCCTCCAGGCGGATTTGGGGTCCCCCCTGAGAGGAATCTGGGACTGATTTCGGGGCGATTTTGGGCTCATTTTGGGGTGATTTTGGGCTCATTTTGGGGTGATTTTGGGTCATTTTAAGCGTATTTTCTGGATTTCCGGACCCAAACTAATTCAATTTTTTTGGATTTTTTTGGGGCGCCCCCCAGGCGGATTTGGGGTCCCCCCTGAGAGGAATCTGGGACTGATTTCGGGGTGATTTTGGGGCTCATTTTGGGGTGATTTTGGGTCATTTTAAGCGTATTTTTCATGATTTCAGGACCTAAACTAATTCAATTTTTTTGGATTTTTTTTGGGGCGCCCCCCAGGCGGATTTGGGGTCCCCCCTGGCCTGCCGGGAGCGGGGTCTGGGACTGATTTTGGGGCGATTTTAGATCATTTGGGGTTATTTTGGCTCGAATTTCATCTCGTTTTTCGTGACTTCGGGACCCAAATTAATTTATTTTATTTTAATTTTTTTTGGGGCGCCCCCCAGGCGGATTTGGGGTCCCCCCTGAGAGGAATCTGGGACTGATTTCGGGGCGATTTTGGGCTCATTTTGGGGTGATTTTGGGTTATTTTGGCTCGAATTTCAAGGCATTTTTCATGATTTCCGGACCCAAACTAATTCAATTTTTTTGCATTTTTTTTGGGGCGCCCCCCAGGCGGATTTGGGGTCCCCCCTGGCCTGCCTCGAGCGCGGCGTGTGGTTCCTGCTGGTGAGCCTCGGGGCGGGGGGCTGTGGCGGGGCCCCCGAGTTCTCAGCTGCCCCCCAGGAGCTGGGTGGCGAGGGGTCGTAGCGAGGTTCTGTTCGTCGAGACCCCCGGACCCCCACAGGAGGCTGAGGCAGGGCAGGGGGACCCCCAGAGCGCCGGGGGGGACCCCGAGAGCTGGGGGGGGGACCCCGAGAGCTGGGAGTGGGAGGAGCCCGAATTCGGGGGGGGTTGGAGGGGGCTCCGGAATTTTGGGGAGCACTGAGAAATTGGGATGCTGAAATTTGGGGAACTTCGAGAATTTGGGACCTCTAAATTTTGGGGAACCCCGGGAATTTGGGACTCCAAAGTTTTGGGGATCAAGGAGAATTTGGGACCCTGAAATTTGGGGAACCCCCGAGAATTTGGGACTCCAAAATTTTTGAAATTTTGGGGCACGCACTGACGAGGATTTGGGACCACCAAAATTTTGGGGATCAAGGGAGAATTTGGGACCCCGAAATCTGGGGGACTCAGGAGAATTTAGGGACCTCCAAGAGCGAGCTGAGGGAGGATCTGGAAATTTTGGAGGGACTCCGAAATTTTGGGGAGCACTGAGGGTTTGGGATGCTGAAATTTTGGGGATCAAGGAGAATTTGGGACCTTGAAATTTTGGGGATCACCGAGAATTTGGGACCTCGAAATTCTGGGGAGCACTGAGAATTTGGGGACTCCAAAAGTTTAGGGGGGACCCCGAGGGGAGCTGGGGAGTGGGGAGGAGCCCCAAAATTGAGTTGGAGGGGCTCCGAAATTTTGGGGAGCACTGAGAAATTGGGATGCTGAAATTTGGGGATCAGGAGAATTTGGGACTCCGAAGTTTTGGGGAGCACTGAGAAATTGGGAGCCTGAAATTCTGGGGATCCCCATGAATTTGGGGACCTCAGGAGACTTCAAAATTTTGGGGAGCACTGAGGGTTTGGAACCCTGAAATTTTGGGGGATCAAGGAGAATTTGGGACCTTGAAATTTTGGGGATCACCGAGAATTTGGGACCTCGAAATTCTGGGGGAGCAATGAGAATTTTTGGGGAGCACTGAGAATTTGGGACTCCAAAATTTTGGGGAGCACTGAGAATTTGGGACTCCAAAATTTTGGGGAGCACTGAGGATTTAGGACTACCGAAATTTTGGGGGATCAGGGAGAATTTGGGACCTTGAAATTTTGGGGAGTACTGAGAATTTGGGACCTCGAAATTTTGGGGAGCACTGAGGGTTTGGGATCCCTAAATTTTGGGGGATCATACTGAGAATTTTGGGACACCAAAATTTTGGGGATCAGGGAAAATTTGGGACCCCGAAATCCGGGGGGGACCCCGAGAGCTGGGAGTGGGAGGAGCCGGAATTCGGGGGGGGTTGGAGGGGGCTCCGGAATTTTGGGGAGCACTGAGGGTTTGGGATGCTGAAATTTTGGGGATCAAGGAGAATTTGGGACCTTGAAATTTTGGGGATCACCGAGAATTTGGGACCTCGAAATTCTGGGGAGCACTGAGAATTTGGGACTCCAAAGTTTTGGGGATCATCGAGAATTTGGGACTCCAAAATTTTGGGGAGCACTGAGAAATTGGAACCCTGAAATTTGGGGGATCAGGGAGAATTTGGGACCCCAAAATTTGGGGATCAAGGAGAATTTGGGACCCTGAAATTTTGGGGATCATCGAGAATTTGGGATCTCTAAATTTTGGGGAGCACCGAGGATTTGGGGCATCAAGGGGACTCCAAAATTTTGGGGATCAGGGAGAATTTGGGACCCCGAAATCCAGGGGGGACCCCGAGGGGAGCTGGGAGTGGGAGGAGCCCGAATTCGGGGGGGGTTGGAGGGGGCTCCGGAATTTTGGGGAGCACTGAGAAATTGGGATGCTGAAATTTGGGGATCAGGGAGAATTTGGGACTCCGAAGTTTTGGGGATCAGGGAGAATTTGGAACCCTGAAATTTGGGGGATCAGGGAGAATTTGGGATGCCGAAATTTTGGGATCACACTGAGAAATTAGACCCTGAGATTTGGGAACATCAAGGATTGACCCGAAAATTTTGGGGAACCACTGAGAATTTGGGACCCAAAATTTTGGGGAGCACTGAGAATTTGGGACCCTGAAATTTTGGGGATCATCGAGAATTTGGGACTCCAAAATTTTGGGGAACCCCGAGAATTTGGGACTCCAAAATTTTGGGGAGCACTGAGGATTTGGGACCACGAAATTTTGGGGATCAGGGAGAATTTGGGACCCCGAGAATTCTGGGGACCCTGAGAGCTGGGAGTGGGGAGGAGCACTGAGGATTTGGGACCCCCGAATTTTTGGGGATCAGGAGCATCCGGGGAGACCCCAAAATTTTGGGGGAGCACTCTTGAGGGGACTCGAAATTTTGGGGATCACGAGAGTTTGGGGAATCCCGAGAATTTTGGGGGATCATCAAGAATTTGGGACCTCTAAATTTTGAGGAACCCCGAGAATTTGGGACTCCAAAATTTTGGGGAGCACTGAGAAATTGGGACCCTGAAATCTTGGGGATCACGGAGAATTTGGGACCCTGAAATTTTGGGGAGCACTGAGGGTTTGGGACCTTGAAATTTTGGGGATCAGAGAGAATTTGGGACCACGAAATTTTGGGGAGCACTGAGAATTTGGGACTCCAAAATTTTGGGGAGCACTGAGAATTTGGGACCCTGAAATTTTGGGGATCAGGGAGAATTTGGGACCCCGAGAGCTGGGAGTGGGAGGAGCCGGAATTCGGGGGGAGTTGGAGGGGGCTCCGGAATTTTGGGGAGCACTGAGGGTTTGGGGGAATCGAGAGAATCCGAAAATTTGGGGATCAGGGAGAATTCGGGATGCTGAAATTTTGGGGAGCACTGAGAATTTGGGACACTGAAAATTTGGGGATCACCGAGAATTTGGGACCTCTAAATTCTGGGCAGCCCCGGGAATTTGGGACTCCAAAATTTTGGGGATCAGGGAGAATTTGGGACCCTGAAATTTTGGGGAGCACCGAGAATTTAGGGGCATCAAGGGACTCCAAAATTTTGGGGAGCACTGAGAATTTGGGACCTTGAAATTTTGGGGAAACTTCGAGAATTTGGGACCTTGAAATTTTGGGGAGCACTGAGAATTTGGGACTCTGAAATTTTGGGGAACTTCGAGAATTTGGACCTTGAAATTTTGGGGAGCACTGAGGATTTCGGACCTGTAAATTTTGGGGAACACCGAGAATTTGGGGACCTCGAGGGACCCCAAAATTTTGGGGACAAGCCCCAAATATTCTGGAGACTCCCGAAAATCGGGGTGAGGCCAAAACCCCAAAATTTTTTGGGTTTTTTGGGTTTTTTTGGGCAATAAAAAGGTGACGGATCTGCAGAGCCCCCGCCTCGTTTTTTTGGGGGGTCGCGATTCCCAAAAATCCCAAATTTGGGGGTTCCCCTCCCCCCACCCCCTAAAAAAAACCCAAAATCGCTTCAATTCAGCCCAAAATTTAAAAATCGGGAATGACCCCAAAAAATCTCCCAATCCTCCCCCAAAAAAATCCCAAAATCCTTCCCAAAAATCCCCCCAAAAACCCATCCCGAGCTCCCCAAAAAATCCCCAAAAGTCCCAAAAATATCCCAAAAAATCCCAAAAAATCCCCCAAAAATCCCCCAAAAATCCCCAAAATATCGCTGAAAAAATCCCCAAAAAATGAAGAAAAAATCCCAAAAAATCCCAAAATAATCACAAAAAATCCCCAAAAAATCCCACAAACCCCTCCCAAAAATCCCCCAAAATCCCACCCGGAACTTCCCAAAAATCCCCCCCCCAAAAAAAATCCCAGAAAAATCCCCAGAAATCCCCCAAAAATCCCCCAAAAATCCCCCAAAAAAATCCCCCAAAAAATCCCCCAAAAATGCCCCCAAAAATCCTCCAAAAATCCCCAAAAAATGCCAAAAAATCCCCCAAAAAAATCCCAAAAACCCCCAAAAATCCCCCAAAAATCCCAAAAATGCCCAAAACATCCCCCAAAAAAATCCCAAAAAATGCCCAAAAAACCCCAAAAATCCCCAAAAATCCCCAGAAAATCCTAAAAAAATCCCCCAAAAAATCCCAAAAACCCCCCAAAAATCCCAGAAAATCCCCAAAAAATCCAAAAAAATACCCCAAAAAATCTCCAAAAATCCCCCCAAAAACCCCCAAAAATCCCAAAAAAATCCAAAAAAGAATCCCAAAATAATCCCAAAAAATAAAAAAAATCCAAAAAAATCCCCCAAAAACCCCAAAAATAATCCCCCAAAAATCCCCCCAAAAATCCCCAAAAACCAAAAAAAAATCCCCAAAAAATCCCAAAAAACCCAAAAAAATCCCCCAAAAATCCCAAAAAACCCAAAAAATCCCAAAAAATCCCAAAAAATCCAAAAAATCCCCAAACCGCTAAAAAAAGAAAAAAAAATCCCCAAATTTCCCGACCCGTTCCCAAAAATCCCCAAAAATCCCAAAAAATCCCCAAAAAATCCCCAAAAATCCCCAAAATTCCCTGATCCCATCAAAATCCCTCCGAAAAATTAAAAACAAAAACCCCAAAAATCGCCCCAAAAATCCCCCGGGCTCCCCTCCCCCCGCCCCTCCCCCCTCCCGCCTTTTGTGGCGCGCGCAGCGAAGTTCCGGCCCCGCCCCTCCCCCGGCTCAGCCAATCAGCGCCGGCCCCGCCCCGGAAGCCCCGCCCCCCTCCGCCGCCCCCTCCCCCCCGCTCGGTCCTAGCGCCGCCGCCGCTCCCGCCCCAGGTAAGAAATTTGGGGATCCCTCCCCCCCAAAAAAATTAAAAAAAAAAATTCGGGACCCCTCCCCCACCCGCCGCCCATCCCCACCCCGAAAAAAACCGAAAAAAGGAAAAAAAATTAAAAAAAACTCGAAAAAAATGAAAGAAATAAAAAAAATTGGGGATTTTTTCCCGCCCCTCCCCCACCCCCGAAAAAAAATGAAAAAAGGGAAAAAAATAAAAAAAATTTAAAATGAAATTGGGGAAAAATGGAGGGAAAACGATGCGGGGGGTTGTGGCCCCTCCCCCACCCCCGAAATCGCTGGGAAAGAAAAAAAATTTAAAAAATAAAAAATAAAAAAATGAAGAAAATAAAAATCGGGGGTTTCCCGCCCCTCCCCCAACCGGAAAAATCCCCGGAAAAATAAAAATTTTTTAAAAATTAAAAAAAATCGGGACCCCTCCCCACCCTCGGCCCCTCCCCACCCCGAAAATCCTGAAAAAGAAAAAAAAATTAAAAAAAATTAAGAAAAAATACGGAAATAAAAGGTGTGGGGGAATTTCCGCCCTCCCCCACCCGAAAAAAACTTTGGAAAAAAAAACAAAAAATAAAAATAAATTAAATTAAAAAAAAATGGGACCCCTCCCCCACCCGAGAAATCCCCACGAAAAAGAAAATAAAATTTAAAAATTTAAATATTTAATAAAAAAGGTCGGGGGATTTTCCACCCCCAAATAAAAAAAGAAATAAAATGAAATAAAATGAAATAAAATGAAATATATTATAATGTAATATAATATAATATAATATAATATAATATAATATAATATAATATAATATAATATAATATAATATAATATAATATAATATAATATAATATAATATAATATAATATAATATAATATAATATAATATAATATAATTAATATAATATAATTAATATAATATAATTAATATAATATAATTAATATAATGTAATATAATATAAGTCAAAGTCAAATAAAACAAAAATAAATAGAATGAAATGAAATGAAATGAAATAAAATAAAATAATATTAAATAAAATAACAAAAAATAGGGAAAATTAAATGAAATAAAAGAAAGTAAACTAAAATAAATTAAAATAAAATAAAATAAATAAAATTAAGAGAAATGAAATAAAATAAAATAAAGTAAAATAAAGTGAAATAAAATAAAATAAAGTAAAGTGAAATGAAATAAAATAAAATGAAATAAAATAAAATAAAATAAAATAAAATAAAATAAAATAAAATAAAATAAATTAAGTAAAATAAAATAAAGTAAAATCAAGTGAAATAAAATAAAATAAAGTAAAATGAAATAAAATAAAATAAAATGAAATAAAATAGATTAAAATAAAATAAAATAAAATAAAATAAAGTAAAATGAAATAAAATAAAGTAAAATAAGATAAAATAAAGTAAAATGAAATAAAATAAAATAAAGTAAAATAAGATAAAATAAAGTAAAATAAAGTAAAATGAAATAAAATGAAATGAAATGAAATGAAATAAAATAAAATAAAATAATATACAATAAAGTGAAATTAAATAAAATAAAGTCAAATGAAATGAAATGAAATGAAATAAAATAAAATAAAATAAAATAAAATAAAATAAAATAAAACAAAAATAAAATACAATAAAGTAAAATGAAATAAAGTAAAATGAAAAGAAATAAAATAAAAAATTGCAATAAAGTAAAATGAAATAAAATAAAATGAAAAGAAATAAAATAAAATAAAATACAATAAAGTGAAATAAAATAAAATAAAGTAAAATGAAAAGAAAATTTTAAAAAATGCAATAAAGTAAAATGAAATAAAATGAAAAGAAATAAAATAAAATAAAATAAATAAAATACAATAAGGTAAAAAAAACCAAAGTAAAATGAAATAAAATTAAATAAAATGAAATTTAAAAAACCAAAATAACATAAAATAAAGTAAAATAAAATAAAATAAAATTTTAAAAATTAAAATTTGGGACCCCTCCTCCACCCTCAAAAAATCCCCGAAAAACCTTTTTAAAAAAAATTAAATTAAATTAAATTAAATTAAATTAAATAACGTAAAAATAAGTAAAATAAAATAAAATAAAATAAAGTAAAATAAAATAAAATGAAAAGAAACAAAATAAAATAGAATAAAATAAAATAAAATAAAATAAAATAAAATAAAATAAAATAAAGTAAAATGAAATAAAATAAAATAAAGCAAAATGAAATAAAATAAAATAAAAGAAAGTAAAATAAAATAAAATAAAGTAAAGTAAAATTTTAAAAAATTAAAATTTGGGACCCCTCTGACACCCTCAAAAAATCCCTGAAAAATCTTTTTAAAAATTAAATTAAATTAAATTAAATTAAATTAAATTAATTTAAAATTTGGGTTCCTTCCCTCACCTAAAGATTAAAAAACAAAAAAAACCAAAAGAACAAAAAAAAAAAAAAAAGAAATTCATTTTCGATGACGTCATCGCCTCTCCCGGCAGCTCCCATGATGCCCCTGGAGCTCCCATGATGCACCTGGAGTATCCCATGATGCACCTGGTGACGTCATCGCCTCCCCCAGCGCACCCGGTGACGTCATCCCGCCCGGTGACGTCATCGCCGCCGGAAACCCCTCCCCCGGCGCCCCGGGGGGCGTGGCCGTGACCTCGAGCGCTCCCGGTGACGTCATGGAGACTTCCAGAGCACCTGGTGACGTCATCAGGTCCTCAAGCTCCTCCCCCAACGCACCTGGTGACGTCATGACCACTTCTAGCGCACCTGGTGACGTCATGGACACTTCTAGTGCACCTGGTGACGTCACTACTTTCTCTAGAGCACCTGGTGACGTCATGACCACTTCTAGCGCACCTGGTGACGTCACAGCCTCATTAAACCCCGCCCCCGGCGCACCTGGTGACGTCATTGCCTCCTCCAGCGCACCTGGTGACGTCACCGATTCCTCCAGCGCACCTGGTGACGTCATCGACTCCTCAAACCCCGCCCCCGGCGCACCTGGTGACGTCACCACTTCCTCTAGCACACCTGGTGACGTCATTGCGTCCTCCAGCACACCTGGTGACGTCATTGCGTCCTCCAGCACACCTGGTGACGTCACACGCCACCCCGGCCCCACCCCAGCACACCTGGTGACGTCATTGCTTCCTCCAGCGCACCTGATGACGTCAACACTTCCTCTAGCACACCTGGTGACGTCACCGCCACCCCTGGCCCCGCCTCCAGCACACCTGGTGACGTCATTGCCTCCTCCAGCGCACCTGGTGACGTCATGGACTCCTCAAACCCCGCCCCGGCCCCGCCCCCAGCACACCTGCTGACGTCACCGCCCCGGCCCCGCCCCCCGGCGGCCCCGCCCTTCGCCTGCCCCGCCTGCCCGCGGCTGCTCCCCTCCCCCGCGCGGCTGGCCGTGCACCTGCGCTCGCACACAGGTGAGCGCCCCCTCACCTGCCCGCAGTGCCCCAAGGCCTTCGCCGACCCCTCGGTGTTCCGGAAGCACCTGCGGGGCCACGCGGGGCTCCGCCCGCACAGGTGTGCTACCTGTCCGAAATCGTACGCGGAGAGGAAGGACCTGAGGAACCACCTGAGGGTGCACACAGGTGAGAGAAGGTGGTACCTGTGCAGGTGAGACAAGGTGGTACCTGTGCAGGTGAGACAAGGTGGTACCTGTGCAGGTGAGGGGTACCTGTGCAGGTGAGAGCAGGTGTGACAGGTGAGAGGTCACAGGTGAGGGTTGTACCTGTACAGGTGAGCACAGGTGTTACCTGTGCAGGTGAGTGGTACCTGTGCAGGTGACATGTCACAGGTGAGGGTTGTACCTGGACAGGTGAGACAACGTGTGACCTGGACAGGTGAGTGGTACCTGTGCAGGTGAGGGGTCACAGGTGAGCCAGGTGGGACAGGTGAGGGGTTACAGGTGAGGGTTGTACCTGTACAGGTGAGCGCAGGTGTTACCTGCACAGGTGAGTGGTCACAGGTGACCACAGGTGAGATTCGTACCTGTACAGGTGAGCACAGGTGTTACCTGGACAGGTGAGTGGTACCTGTGCAGGTGAGGGGTCACAGGTGAGGGTTGTACCTGTACAGGTGAGCACAGGTGTTACCTGTGCAGGTGAGTGGTACCTGCACAGGTGAGAGCTCACAGGTGAGGGTTGTACCTGTACAGGTGAGCACAGGTGTGACAGGTGAGGGGTCACAGGTGAAGGTTGTACCTGTACGGGTGAGCACAGGTGTTACCTGGACAGGTGAGAGGTCACAGGTGAGCACAGGTGAGATTCAGGTACCTGTACAGGTGAGCACAGGTGTTACCTGGACAGGTGAGAGGTACCTGTGCAGGTGAGGGGTCACAGGTGAGCCAGGTGGGACAGGTGAGGGGTTACAGGTGAGGGTTGTACCTGTACAGGTGAGCACAGGTGTGACAGGTGAGGGGTTACAGGTGAGGGTTGTACCTGTACAGGTGAGCACAGGTGTTACCTGGAGAGGTGAGTGCTACCTGTGCAGGTGAGGGGTCACAGGTGAGCACAGGTGTTACCTGTACAGGTGACATGTCACAGGTGAGCACAGGTGAGGGTTGTACCTGTACAGGTGAGCACAGGTGTTACCTGTACAGGTGAGTGGTACCTGTGCAGGTGAGGGGGTCTGGAGTGAGCACAGGTGAGATTTGTACCTGTACAGGTGAGCACAGGTGTTACCTGGACAGGTGAGTGGTACCTGTGCGGGTGAGGGGGTCACAGGTGAGGGTTGTACCTGGACAGGGTGAGACAAGGTGTGACTGGACAGGTGAGGGGATGTTACCTGCACAGGTGAGGGGTCTGGGTGAGCACAGGTGAGGGTTGTACCTGTAGAAGCGAGAACAGGTGTTACCTGTGCAGGTGAGAGAGTACCTGTGCAGGTGAGGGGTCACAGGTGAGCACAGGTGAGATTCGTACCTGTACAGGTGAGCACAGGTGAGGGTTGTACCTGTACAGGTGAGCACAGGTGAGATTCATACCTGTACAGGTGAGGGGTCTGGGTGAGGGTTGTACCTGTACAGGTGAGCACAGGTGTTACCTGTGCAGGGTGAGTGGTACCTGTGCAGGTGAGGGGTCACAGGTGAGCGGCCGTACCTGTGCCCAGGAGATTTTACCTGTGCTCAGGTGATTTCACCTGTCCCCAGGTGAGCTGTACCTGTGCCCAGGTGATCAGTTTTACCTGTGCCCAGGTGATTTTACCTGTCTCACCTGTTTCCAGGTGACCGGCCGTACCTGTGCCCAGGTGATCAGTTTTACCTGTCTCACCTGTCCCCAGGTGATCAGTTTTCCCTGTGCTCAGGTGATTTCACCTGTGCTCAGGTGATTTTACCTGTCCCCAGGTGACCAGTTTTACTTGTCTCACCTGTCCCCAGGTGACCAGTTTTACCTGTCTCACCTGTCCCCAGGTGAGCTGTACCTGTCCCCAGGTGATTTTACCTGTCTCACCTGTCCCCAGGTGAGAGGCCGTACCTGTGCCCAGGTGAGCTGTACCTGTGCTCAGGTGTTTTTACCTGTCCAGGTGGCCGACACTGCCATGCGCTAGATCGTGGGAAGAGCCGGCCGCTCGTGCGTCAGCTCACCTGCCACCAAGCATCCGCGCCGCCCGTAAGCCCTTCACCTGCCAGGTGTGCGGCAAGGCCTTCACGCAGCTCTCGTCCTTCCAGAGCCACCAGCGCGTGCACACAGGTGAGAGGGGCGGGGCCACCTGGGCGGGTGGGAGGGGGAGGGGAGGGGTTACCTGTGCAGGTGAGAGAGGGGTTACAGGTGAGAGAGAAGGGTTACCTGTGCAGGTGAGAGTGACAGGGGTTACCTGTACAGGTGAGCTCGGGGAGGGGCGGGGTTACCTGGGCAGGTGAGAGTGACAGGGGTTACCTGTACAGGTGAGCGCAGGGAGGGGCGGGATTACCTGTGCAGGGTGAGAGAGGGTTACAGGTGAGAGAGAAGGGTTACCTGTACAGGTGAGCGCAGGGGAGGGGTGGGGTCACCTGGGCAGGTGAGAGTGACAGGGGTTACCTGGGCGGGTGAGCACGGGGGGAGGCGGGGTTACCTGTCCAGGTGAGCGCAGGGAGGGGCGGGGTTACCTGTACAGGTGAGCACAGGTGAGGGAGAGGGGTCACCTGTACAGGTGAGAGGCGACAGGGGTTACCTGGGCACAGGTGAGATGCCAGGGTTACTTGTACAGGTGAAGAGATGGGTCACCTGTACAGGTGAGGGAAAGGGATCACCTGCACAGGTGAGAGGGGATACCTGGGCACAGGTGAGAGGGGATACCTGAACAGGTGAGAGGGGCTTTACAGGTGAGCCATGCTGCCGGCACAAAGGTGTGCCGCACCTGTGCCAGGTGTGTGTTACCTGTGCCAGGTGTGTTTTACCTGTGCCAGGTGTGTTTTACCTCTGCCAGGTGTGTTTTACCTGTGCCAGGTGAGCTGTACCTGCGCCAGGTGTGTTTTACCTCTGCCAGGTGTGTTTTACCTGCACTCAGGTGTGTTTTACTTGCGCCAGGTGTGTTTTACCTGTGCCAGGTGTGTTTTACCTGTGCCAGGTGAGCTGTACCTCGCCAGGTGTGTTTACCTCTGCCAGGTGTGTTTTACCTGTGCCAGGTGAGCTGTACCTCGCCAGGTGTGTTTTACCTGTGCCAGGTGTGTTTTACCTGCAGCCCAGGTGTGTTTTACCTGTCCCAGGTGTGTGTTTTACCTGCGGCTCAGGTGTGTTTTACCTCTGCCAGGTGTGTTTTACCTGTCCCAGGTGTGTTTTACCTCTGCGCCCAGGTGTGTTTACCTGTCCCAGGTGTGTTTTACCTGCGGCTCGGGTGTGTTGTACCTGTGCCAGGTGTGCTTTACCTGCCCAGGTGTGTTTTACCTGTTCCAGGTGTGTTTTACCTGTGCCAGGTGTGTTTTACCTCTGCCAGGTGTGTTTTACCTGTGCCAGGTGAGCTGTACCTCGCCAGGTGTGTTTTACCTGTGCCCAGGTGTGTTTTACCTGTCCCAGGTGTGTTTTACCTGCGCCCAGGTGTGTTACCTGTGCCAGGTGTGTTTTACCTGTTCCAGGTGTGTTTTACCTGTGCCAGGTGAGCTGTACCTGTGCCAGGTGTGTTGTACCTGCACTCAGGTGTGTTTTACCTGTGCCCAGGTGTGTTTTACCTGTGCCAGGTGTGTTTACCTGCACTCAGGTGTGTTTTTACTGCACTCAGGTGTGTTGTACCTGCACTCAGGTGTGTTTTACCTGTGCCCAGGTGTGTTTTACCTGTGCCAGGTGTGTTTACCTGCACTCAGGTGTGTTTACCTGCACTCAGGTGTGTTTTACCTGTGCCAGGTGAGCTGTACCTGCGCCAGGTGTGTTTTACCTGTGCCAGGTGTGTTTTACCTGCGCTCAGGTGTGTTTTACCTGTGCCAGGTGTGTTTTACCTGTTCCAGGTGTGTTTTACCTATTCCAGGTGTGTTTTACCTGTGCCAGGTGTGTTTTACCTGCCCAGGTGTGTGTTACCTGTGCCCAGGTGTGTTTTACCTGAGCTCAGGTGTGTTTGTTCACCTGCCATGGGTGGCGGCCCATACCTGTGCCCCCAGTCGCGGCCGCTCTGCCCTCCGACCCCTCGAGGCTTCCCAGTGACACCAGCGCTGCTACCAGGTGAGCGAGGGGATTTTTGGGGTGAAAATCGGGGAATTTTGGGGGCA
The DNA here is from genome assembly GCA_034336665.1 of Luscinia megarhynchos. Classification (NCBI taxonomy): domain Eukaryota; kingdom Metazoa; phylum Chordata; class Aves; order Passeriformes; family Muscicapidae; genus Luscinia; species Luscinia megarhynchos. The sequence continues at coordinate 117,668 of JAPFBE010000090.1, read as the reverse complement.
AAAAACGGGGATTTTGGGGTGAAAAATGGGAATTTTGGGGTGAAAAATGGAAATTTTGGGGTGAAAAACGGGGATTTTGGGGTGAAAAACGGGGATTTTGGGGTGGAAATGGGGATTTTGGGGAGAAAAATGGCGATTTTGGGGCATTTTTGGGGTGAAAAATGGGGATTTTAGGGGCATTTTGGGATCAGAAATGGTGGTTTTGGGGCTTTTTGGGGTGAAAAATGGGGGATTTTGGGAGGCTGAGAAAAATGGGGGGTTTTGGAGTGGGAATGGCGTTTTTGGGGTGAAAAATGGGGGTTTTGGGGGCATTTTTGGGTTCAGAAGTGGTGGTTTTGGGGCTTTTTTTGGGATGAAAAATGGGGGTTTTGGGTCATTTTTGGGGTGAAAAATGGAGATTTTGGGGGCATTTTTGGGTTCAGAAATGGCGTTTTTGGGGGAGGCTTTTAGGGGGTGAAAAATGGGGGGATTTTGGGGGAGAAAAAGCGAGAATTTTGGGGCAAAAAATGGGGATTTTGGGGTGGAAATGGCGTTTTTGGGGTCAGAAATGGCGGTTTTGGGGCTTTTTTGGGCTGAAAAATGGGGATTTTGGGGTGAAAAATGTGAATTTTGGGTCATTTTTGGGGTCAGAAATGGCGGTTTTGGGGCTTTTTTGGGGTGAAAAATGGGGATTTTGGGGGTGGGAATGGCGTTTTTGGGGTGAAAAATGGGGATTTTGGGGCATTTTTGGGGTCAGAAATGGCGATTTTGGGGCTTTTTAGGGGTGAAAAACGGGGATTTTGGGGAGTTTTTGGGGTGAAAAACGCCATTTTAGGGGCACTTAAGTGTAAAAACCGCAACTTCTGTGGCACTTTGGTGCGAAAAACGCCATTTCTGGGGAATTTTGGGTGAAAAAAACCAGTTTTTGGGGTATTTTGATGTAAAAACGGTATTTCTGGGTTATTTGGGTTTGAAAAATTCCATTTCTGGGATTTTTGGGTTGAAAAATCCATTTCTGGGGAATTTTGGGTTTGAAAAACGCCATTTCTGGGGAATTTTGGGTCGAAAAAAGCTGGTTTTGGGGTATTTTGATGCCAAAAAAACGAACACCATTTCTGGGGAATTTTGGGTTGAAAAAAGCTGGTTTTGGGGTATTTTGATGCCAAAAAACCACCATCTCTGGGATATTTTGGGTTTGAAAAACGCCATTTCTGGGATATTTTGGGTTGAAAAACACCACTTCTGGGGTATTTTGGTGTGAAACCACCATTTCCGGGGTATTTTGGGATTGAAAAATGCCATTTCAGGGGAATTTCGGGTTGAAAAACCCTGGTTTTGGGGTATTTTGATGCAAAAGAAAGAACAGCATTTCTGGGGAATTTTGGGTGGAAAAAAGGTGGGTTTGGGATATTTTGGTGCAAAAAACTGCCATTTCTGGGGAATTTTGGGTTGAAAAAAGCTGGTTTTGGGGTATTTTGATGCCAAAAAACCACCATCTCTGGGATATTTTGGGTTTGAAAAAACGCCATTTCCGGGGAATTTTGGGTTTGAAAAACGCCATTTCCAGGGAATTTTGGGTTGAAAACCACGGTTTTCGGCACATTTTGGTTTGAAAAAATGGCCGTTTCCGCGGCAGGGCCTGAAGCCGTACGGCTGCGGCGAGTGCGGCAAGGCGTTCCGGCAGCCGGCCGACCTGGCGGTGCACCGGCGCGCGCCTGCAGGCGGCGGCCCTGAAGCGCTTCTGGCGACTAAGCGGGCAGCCACTGGCCTCGTGGGACCTGAAGCGGCACCGGCTGGCCCTTTTCGAGGCCGGCGGCCCTGGCGCTCGCGGCGACTCTGAGGAAAGGGTTTTCGTGGCCCGGGCGGCGCTAGGGCAACACTCAGCGCCGCACTTTCGAGGCGGCGGCCGTTCGCCTCAGGCGCTCGCGGGGAAGGAGTTCGGCGGCGCCTGGGGGCTCAGGAAACCGCGAGAGGACTCATGGGAGGGGAGGAGAGGCGGGGCAGAGGCGGGGGAGGGGCGGTATGGCGCCCGTGGCGGGAGAGCAACATGGCCGGCCGTTAGTGTGGTCATCGTTGGGGGGGAGCAATGTGGCTGACGGCAATATGGCGGCTGTTGGGGGAAATAATATGGCTGACGGTAATATGGCTGCCGTTGGAGGAAACAATATGGCTGCTGTTGGGGGGAACAATATGGCTGCCGTTGGGGAAACAATATGGCTGCCGTTGGGGGAAACAATATGGCTGCCGTTGGAGGAAACAATATGGCTGTCGTAACAGGAAACAGTATGGCTGCCATTGGGGGAAACAATATGGCTGACATGGGGAGAAACAATATGGCTGCCGTTGGGGGGAGCAGTATGGCCGACGGTAATATGGCCGCTATAACAGGAAACAATATGGCTGCCGCTGGGGGCAGCAGTATGGCCGCCGTAGCAGGAAACAATATGGCTGCCATTGGGGGAAACAATATGGCTGACGTCAATGTGGTCATTGTAGGGGGGAGCAATATGGCTGACGGCAATATGGCCGCCATAACAGGAAACAATATGGCAGCTGTGGGGCGAAACAATATGGCTGCCATTGGGGGAAAAAATATGGCCGCTGTTGGGGGGAGCAATATGGCCGCCGTAGCAGGAAACAATATGGCTGATGTCAATGTGGTCATCGTAGGGGGGAGCAATATGGCCGACACCAATATGGCTGCTGTAGCAGGAAATAATGTGGCTGATGCCAATATGGCTGCCGTAACAGGAAACAATATGGCTGCCATAACAGGAAACAATATGGCTGCCACAACAGGAAAACAATATGGCCCGCCGTTGGGAGGAACAATATGGCCGGCGATCAATATGGCGCCACCAGTATGGCGAAACCAATATGGCGCCACCATTGCTGAGAACAATATGGCGGCGCCCGTGGGGGGACTCAAGATGGCGGCCGGGTCCAAGATGGCGGCCGGGCCCCGCCCCTTCCCCTGCGCGCTCTGTGGGCGGAGCTTCGCCTCGGGGGCGGGGCTGCGGCGGCACCAGCGACGTCACGGCCCCGCCCCCTCGGGCTCGGCCTGACCCCGCCCCCCCCGCGCGGGGCTTGTGTCACGTGGTTCAATAAACGCTGAGTCAGCGCCGGCGGCTGCGAGTGGTTTGGGGATGGGGGAGGGGGCGGGGGCGGGGCTAAATCCTCCCCAAAAATACCCAAAAATCCCCAAAATACCCCCAAAAAATCCTCCCAAAATAACATGAAAATATCCCCAAAAAATAACCAAAAAATACCCAAAAAATAACCAAAAAATCCCCGAAAATGACCTGAAAATATCCCCGAAAATATCCCAAAAAATCCCCAAAAAATACCCAAAAAATCCCCGAAAATGACCTGATAACATCCCCGAAAATATCCCCAAAAAAACCAAAAAATCCCCAAAAATCAACCAAAAAATCGCCGAAAATAACAAGAAAATATCCCCGAAAATATCCCCAAAAAATAACCAAAAAATCCCCGAAAATGACCTGAAAATATCCCCAAAATATCCCCAAAAGTTCCCAAAAATCAACCAAAAAATTCCCAAAAATAACCTGAAAATATCCCCGAAAATATCCCAAAAAAATCCCCAAAAAATCCCCAAAAATAACCAAAAAATCCCCCAAAAAATAACCAAAATATCGCCAAAAATTACCTGAAAATATCCCAAAAAATTCCCAAAAATAACCCAAAAATCCCCAAAAACGACCTGAAAATATCCCCAAAAAATCCCCACAAATAACCAAAAAATCTCCAAAAACGACCTGAAAATATCCCCAAAAATACCCAAAAAATAACCCAAAAATCGCCGAAAATGATCTGAAAATATCCCAAAAAATCCCCAAAAACGACCTGAAAATATCCCCGAAAAATCCCCCCAAAATCCCCCAAAATCAACCAAAAAATCCCCGAAAATGACCTGAAAATATCCCAAAAATATCCCCAAAAATAACTAAAAAATTCCCAAAAATAACCTGAAATTATCCCCAAAAAATCCCCAAACATCAACCAAAAAATCCCCCCAAATGACCTGAAAATATCCCCGAAAATATCCCCAAAAAATAACCAAAAAATCCCCAAAAATAACAAAAAATCCCCAAAAATGACCTCAAAATATCCCCAAAATATCCCCAAAAGTTCCCAAAAATCAACCAAAAAATTCCCAAAAATAAACTGAAAATATCCCCGAAAATATCCCCGAAAATATCCCAAAAAAATCCCCAAAAAATCCCCCAAAAATCCCCCAAAATAACCAAAAAATCCCCAAAAAATAACCAAAATATCGCCAAAAATTACCTGAAAATATCCCAAAAAAATTCCCAAAAATTACCCAAAAATCCCCAAAAACGACCTGAAAATATCCCCAAAAAATCCCCACAAATAACCAAAAAAGCCCCAAAAATTACCTGAAAATATCCCCGAAAAACCCCCCAAAATAACCAAAAAATACCCAAAACATAACCAAACAATCGCCGAAAATGACCTGAAAATATAAAAAAAAAATCCCCAGAAATAACCAAAAAGATAAAAAAAAAACCCCAAAAAATCCCCGAAAATTCCCACAAAAATCTCTCCAAAAAAATCCCCAAATTCTGAAAGAACATCCCCGAATATTCCCCGAAAATCTCCCCAAAATTCCCCAAAACAACCTGATAAAAATTCCCAAAAATATCCCGAAAATTCCCATAAAAAATCCTAAAAATCTCCCCAAATTCTCCAAAAAATCACCCTAAATTTCCCAAAAATATCCCCAAAAATTCCCCCAAAAAATCCTTTAAAATCCCCCAAAATATCCCCAAAATTCCCCAAAAATTTCCTAAAAATATCTCCCAAAAAAACTCTTTAAAATCCCCCCAAAATCTCCGAATTGCAAAAAAAAATCTCTGAAAACTCCCCCAAAATATCCCCCAAAAAAACCCTAAAAAAAACCCCAAAAATCTTCCCAAAATCCCTCCCCAAAAAAAACCCAGAATCCCCCCAAAAAACCCCAAAAATTCTCCCCCAGGAAAAAACCCAAAATCTCCGGGAATCCCTCCCAAAAATCCCTAAAAAACCCCAAAATCCCCCAAAATTCTTCCAAAAATCCCCCCAAAAGACTAAAAAAACAGAATCCCCCAAAAACCCCCAAAAACCCAAAATCCCCCAAATTTCCCCAAATTTCCCAAAATCCCCTAAAACCCCCCAAATCCCCCAAAAAATCCTAAAAAAACCAAAATCCCCCAAAAAACCCCAAATCCACCAAAATCCTCCAGAATCCCCCCAAAAAATCTGTAAAAACCCAAAAACCCCCAAAATCCCCCAAAATTCGCACAATCCCCCAAAAATCCCCAGAATCTCCCCCAAAAATACTAAAAAAACCAAAAAAACCTCAAAAAAACTAAAAAATCCCAAAAATCCCCCAAAAAACCCAAAATCCCTAAAATTCCCCCAAAAACCCCCCAAAATTCCCCAAAATCCCCCCAAAAACCCAAAATCTCCCCAAAATCCCAAATCCCCCAAAATCCCCCCAAAAACCCAAAATCCCCAAAATTCCCCCCAAAAACCCAAAATCCCCCCAAAAACTAAAAACCCAAAATCCCCCAAAAATCCCAAATCCCCCAAAATCCCCACCAAAAACCCCCAAAAACTAAGAAAGCCCCAAAAACCCCAAAAACCCCAAAATCCCCCCAAAAACTAAAAATCCCAAAATCCTCCAAAAATCCCAAAATTCCCCAAAATCTGAAAAAACTAAAAAACCAAAATCCCCCAAAAATCCCAAATCCCCCAAAAATCCCCCCAAAAACTAAAAAACCCCAAAATTCCCAAAAATCCCCAAAGGGGATTCATAGAAAATTCCCCAAGATCCCCCCAAAAGACTAAAAAACCCCAAAATCCCCCCAAAAATCCCAAATCCCCCCAAAATCCCCCCAAAAAACTAAAAAACCCAAAATCCCCCAAAAATCCCAAAAGTTCCCAAATCTCTCAAAATCCCCCAAAAAACCCAAAATCCCCCAAAATTCCCCAAAAACCCCCAAAAATCCCAAATCCCCAAAAATCCCCCAAAAACCCAAAATCCCCCAAAATTCCCCCAAAAACCCCAAAATTCCATAAAATTCCCCAAAATCCCCCAAAATTCCCCCAAAATCCCCCCCAAAAAACTAAAAAAACCCCAAAATCCCCCAAAAATCCCAAATCCCCCAAAATTCCCCAAAACCCCCAAAGATTCCCCCAAATCCACCAAAATGCTAAAAAACCCAAAATTCCCCAAAAAATCCCCAAAGATTCCCCAAAAATCCCCCCAAAAACTAAAAAAACCCCAAAAATCCCCCAAAATCCCAAATCCCCCAAAATCCCCCAAAAAACCAAATCCCCAAAATTCCCCAAAAACCCCAAAATTCCCCAAAATCCCCCCAAAATGCTAAAAACCCCAAAATTCCCCAAAAATCCCCCAAAAATCCCCAGAATCCCCCCAAAATGCAAAAAAACCCCAAAAAGCCGAAAATTCCCCAAAATTCCCTAGATCCCCCAAAAATCCTAAAAAACCCCAAAAACCACAGAGGGGGCGGGAAATCCCGCCCAAGCCCCCTCCCTCGTCCCTCCCCCTCCTCCGCCGCAGCCCCTTTTGCGCAGCCCCTCCCCACCCCTCGCCCCTCCCCCTCCCCCCCTTCTCCATCGCCCCTCCCCCCCTCCGCAGCCGCAGCCGCCGCCGCATCCCCGGACCATCCCCCCCCCAAAAAAAAAAAAATTAAAAAAACCCCCAAAAAATTTAAACGAGTGGGGGGTCGCAGCCCCTCCCCACCCCCCTTCTCCCTCCCCCACCCTTCCCCCCGCTCCCCTCCCCCAAAAAAAATTTAAAAAAAAATTCCGGGCGCCCCCAGAGCCCCTCCCCACCACCATGAAGGACCGGACCCAGGAGCTCCGCAGCGTGAGCGCCGCGAATTTGGGGGGATTTTGGGGGATTTTGGGGAAATTTAGGGGGATTTGGGGAATTTGGGGGGTGGGGGGGAATTTAAGGGATTTTTGGGGATTTTTGGGATTTTTGGGGATTTTTTGGGGGGTCTGAGGGGGCTCCCGGAGAGATTTTGAGGATTTTTTGGGGGGGGATTTTGAGGGAATTTGAGGGGAATTTGGGGGAATTTGAGGGGTGGGGGGAATTTGGGGGATTTTTGGGATTTTTGGATTTTTGGGGGGGTCTGAGGGGCTCCGGAGTGATTTTGAGGGGGTTTTTGGGGAGATTTGGGGGAAATTAAGGGGAAACAAGTTTGAGGGAAATTTGGGAGGATTTGGGGTGGGGGACTTTTGGGGATTTTTGGGATCTTTTTGGGATTTTGGGGATTTTTGGGATTTTTAGGGGAGTCTGAGGGGCTCCGGAGGAATCTTTGAGGTCTTTTGAGGGGATTTTTGGGGGGATTTAGGGGATTTTGGGAAATTTGAGGGGAATTTGAGGGGTGGGGAATTTCTGGGATTTTTGGGATTTTTGGGATTTTTTGGGATTTTTGGGGGGTCTAAGGGGGCTCCGGAGGGATTTTGAGGAGTTTTTGGGGGGGCTTGGGGAATTTGGGGGAATTTGGGGGTGGGGGGAATTTTGGGCATTTTTGGGATTTTTTGGGATTTTTTGGGGGGTCTGAGGGGGCTCCGGAGTGATTTTTGGAGGTTTTATTTTGGGGAGATTTTGGGGGGTTTGTGGAAATTTGGGGGAAATTTGGGGGTGGGGGAATTTTGGGGATTTTTGAATTTTTGGGGGTCTGAGGGGACTCGGAGGATTTTGAGAGTTTTTGGGTGGGGATTTGGGGGAAATTTGGGGGAATTTGGGGGTGTGGGGAGAATTTTCCCGGATCTTTTGGGATTTTTGGGATTTTTGGGGATTTTTTGGGATTTTTGGGATTTTTGGGGGTCTGAGAGCTGCTCGGAGAGATTTTGAAGGGTTTTTTGAAGGGGATTTTGGAGAAATTTAGGGAAATTTGGGGAAATTTGGGAATTCCGGGGTGGGGGGAATTTTGGGGATTTTTTGGGGATTTTTGGGATTTTTGGGATTTTTTGGGATTTTTGGGATTTTTTAGGATTTTTCAGGGATTTTTTGGGGGATTTTTGGGAGATCTGAGGGATGCTCTGGAGGGATTTTGGGGAGATTTTGGGGGATGGGGGAACTCTTTGGGAATTTTTTGGGATTTTTTAGGATCTTTTTGGGGATATTTGGGGGATTTTTGGGGGGATTTTTGGGGGATATTTGGGGGAGATATTTGGGGGAATTTTGAGGGGGGATTTTTGGGGGATTTTTGGGGAGATTTTTGGGAGGATTTTTGGGGGATTTTGGGGAGATTTTTGGGGGATTTTTGGGGAGATTTTTGGGGGAGATTTTTGGGGATTTTTGGGGGATTTTTGGGGATTTTTGGGGGGATTTTTGGGGGAGATTTTTGGGGATTTTTGGGGGATTTTTGGGGATTTTGGGGGGATTTTTGGGGGAGATTTTTGGGGGATTTTTGGGGGAGATTTTTGGGGATTTTTGGGGGGATTTTTGGGGAGATTTTTGGGGAGATTTTTGGGGATTTTTAGGGGGATTTTGGGGATTTTTGGGGGAGATTTTTTGGGGGATTTTTGGGGATTTTTGGGGGATTTTGGGGAGATTTTTGGGGGATTTTCGGAGATTTTTGGGGATTTTTTGGGGATTTTGGGGGATTTTGGGGAGATTTTTGGGGGGATTTTTGGGGATTTTTGGGGATTTTTTTGGGGGATTTTTGGGGATTTTTTGGGGATTTTTTGGGGGATTTTTTTGAGGGGAAATATTTGGATTTTTTGGGAGCCATTGCTGGGGTTACTGGGAGTTACTGGGGAGTTACTGGGAGGGTCACTGGGAGTCACTGGGAGTTACTGGGAGTTACTGGGAGTTACTGGGAGGGTCACTGGGACTTACTGGGAGGGTCACTGGGAGTTACTGGGAGTTACTGGGAGGGTCACTGGGAGTTACTGGGAGTTACTGGGAGTTACTGGGAGGGTCACTGGGAGTTACTGGGAGTTACTGGGGAGTTACTGGGAGGGTCACTGGGACTTACTGGGAGGGTCACTGGGAGTTACTGGGAGTTACTGGGAGGGTCACTGGGAGTTACTGGGAGTTACTGGGAGTTACTGGGAGTCACTGGGAGTTACTGGGAGTTACCGGGAGGGTCACTGGGAGTTACTGGGAGTCACTGGGAGTTACTGGGAGTTACTGGGAGTCACTGGGAGTTACTGGGAGGGTCACTGGGAGTCACTGGGAGTTACTGGGAGGGTCACTGGGGTCACTGGGAGTCACTGGGAGTCACTGGGAGTTACTGGGAGTTACTGGGAGGGTCACTGGGGTCACTGGGAGTCACTGGGAGTCACTGGGAGTTACTAGGGGTCACTGGGGGTTACTGGGAGTCACTGGGAGTTACTGGGAGGGTCACTGGGAGTCACTGGGAGTTACTAGGGAGTTACTGGGAGGGTCACTGGGGTCACTGGGGGTTACTGGGAGTTACTGGGAGTTACTGGGAGTTACTGGGAGGGTCACTGGGAGTTACTGGGAGTTACTGGGAGTTACTGGGAGGGTCACTGGGACTTACTGGGAGTTACTGGGAGTTACTGGGAGTTACTGGGAGTTACTGGGAGGGTCACTGGGAGTTACTGGGAGTCACTGGGAGTCACTGGGAGTTACTGGGAGTTACCGGGAGGGTCACTGGGAGTTACTGGGAGTCACTGGGAGTTACTAGGGAGTTACTGGGAGTCACTGGGAGTTACTGGGAGGGTCACTGGGAGTCACTGGGAGTTACTGGGAGGGTCACTGGGGTCACTGGGGGTTACTGGGAGTCACTGGGACGGTCACTGCGAGTCACTGGGAGTTACTGGGACTTACTGGGACTTACTGGGACTTACTGGGACTTACTGGGAGGGTCACTGGGGTCACTGCGGGGTCACCAACCCCGCACAAGCCCCGCCCCTTTATGCAAATCCCCGACCCGGCTGCGGCCAATCAGAGGGCAGCATGCAAATGAGGCGGGGACGGGGCGGTGTTATGCAAATGAGGCGTGGGGCGGTGTGCAAATGGGGGCGGGGTTATGCAAATGAGGCGCGGGGCGGCATGCAAATGGGGCGGGGTTATGCAAATGAGGCGGCGCTCTCGGCCAATGGGAGCGCGCGGGGGGCGGGGCCCGGGCGGGGACTGACAGCGCCCCCCGCAGGCCAAGGACAGCGACGATGAGGACGAGGTGGTGACGGTGGACAGGGATCACTTCATGGACGAGTTCTTCGAGCAGGTGGGGCCCCGAAACGGGGCTGGGGACCCCGAAAACGGGGCTGGGGACCCCAAAAATGGGTCTGGGGACCCCGAAAATGGGGTTGGGGCACCGGAAAATGGGGTTGGGGACCCCGAAAATGGGGTTGGGGCACCGGAAAATGGGGTTGGGGCACCCGAAAATGGGGCTAGGGGACCCCGAAAATGGGTTTGGGGCACCCAAAAATGGGTTTGGGGGCGCTGAAAATGGGGTTGGGGATCCCTAAAATGGGTTTGGGGCGCTGAAAATGGGTTTGGGGACCCAAAAATGGGTTTGGGGACTCCAAAAATGGGTTTGGGGACCCCGAAAACGGGTCTGGGGGCCCCGAAACGGGGCTGGGGACCCCGAAAACGGGTTTGGGGACCCCGAAAATGGGTCTGGGGACCCCGAAAATGGGGTTGGGGCACCGGAAAATGGGGTTGGGGACCCCAAAAATGGGTTTGGGGACCCCGAAAATGGGTTTGGGGACGCCGAAAATGGGTTTGGGGATCCCAAAAAATGGGGTTGGGGCACCCGAAAATGGGTTTGGGGCACCTGAAAATGGGTTTGGGAGACCCAAAAATGGGTTTGGGGATCCCAAAAACGGGTTTGGGGACTCCAAAAATGGGTTTGGGACACCCGAAAATGGGTTTGGGAGACCCAAAAAATGGGTTTGGGGACCCAAAAATGGGTTTAAGGGGCACCGGAAAATGGGTTTGGGGACCCTGAAAATGGGTTTAGGGGATCCCGAAAATGGGCTCAGGAACCCCCAAAAAATCCCCCAAATCGCTAAAATCCCCAAAATCCCCCAAAAATCCCCCGAAATCCCCAAAATCCCCAAAAATCCGCCCCAAAATCCCCAAATCTGCCCCAAAATCCCTTAAAATCCCCCAAAATTTCGAAATCCCCAAAATTCCCCGAAATCCCCAAATCTCCGAAATCCCCGAAATTCCCCAAAATCCCCCAAAAATCTCCGAATCCCCAAAATCCCCAAAATCCCCAAAATCCTCCAAAATCCTCCAAAATCCCCCAAAATCCGCCCAAAAATCCCCTAATCTGCCCCAAAATCCCCCAAAATCAACCTAAAATCCCCAAAATCCCCCAAAAACTGCCCCAAAATCTGCCCCAAAATCCCCCAAAATCCCCAAAAATCCCCAAAATCCCCAAAATCTCCCGAAATCCCCCAAAATTTCCCCGGAATCGCGGCAGGTGGAGGAGATCCGCGGCTGCATCGAGAAGCTCTCGGAGGACGTGGAGCAGGTGAAGAAGCAGCACAGCGCCATCCTGGCGGCGCCCAACCCCGACGAGAGTGAGCCGCTAATTAATTAATTAGGGTTATTAATTAATTAATGATTTATTAATTAATGATTAATTGGTTAATGATCAGTAATTGGGTTATCGGGTCATTAACGGGGTCACTCAGCGCCATCCTGGCGGCGCCCAACCCCGACGAGAGTAGGGAGTTAATTAATTAATGGGGTAATTAATTAATTAATGGGGTAATTAATTAATTAATGGGTTGCTAACGGGGTCATTGGGTCAGTGGTGGGGTCATTGGGTAATTAATGGGGTCATTAATGGGGTCATTAATGGGGTCTTTAGTGGGGTCACTGACCAATCACTGACCGGTCACTGATGGTCACTCGTGGTCAGTGACTGGTCACTGGTCACTGACCAATCACTAACTGGTCACTGACCGGTCATTGATTGTCACTGACCACTGGTCACTGACCAGTCACTGATGGTCACTGATGGTCACTGACCAATCACTGACTGGCCACTCATTGTCACTGACCGGTCATTGATTGTCACTGACCACTGATCCCTGACCGGTCACTGATGGTCACTGACTGGTCACTGATGGTCACTGATGGTCATTGATAATCACTGACCGGTCACTAACCAATCACTGACCGGTCACTGACCAATCACTGACCGGTCACTGACTGGTCACTGACCACTGGTCCCTGACCGGTCACTGATGGTCACTGATGGTCACTAACCAATCACTGACCGGTCACTGACTGGTCACTGACCACTGGTCCCTGACGGTCACTGACGGTCACTCGTGGTCACTCCAGAGACGAAGCAGGAGCTCGAGGATCTCACGGCCGACATCAAGAAGACGGCGAACAAAGTGCGCTCCAAATTGAAAGGTGACCACTGAGTGACCACTGGGTGACCACTGGGTGACCAATGGGTGACCAATGGGTGACCACTGGGTGACCAATGGGTGACCACTGGGTGACCGCTGGGTGACCAATGGGTGACCAATGGGTGACCAATGGGTGACCACTGGGTGACCGCTGGGTGACCACTGGGTGTCCGCTGGGTGACCAATGGGTGACCAATGGGTGACCACTGGGTGACCGCTGGGTGACCAATGGGTGACCACTGGGTGACCAATGGGTGACCAATGGGTGACCACTGGGTGACCAATGGGTGACCAATGGGTGACCACATGGTGTGACCAATGGGTGACCGCTGGGTGACCAATGGGTGACCCTGGGTGACCAATGGGTGACCGCTGGGTGACCAATGGGCATTTGATCAACGGGTGATCAATGGGTGACCAATGGGTGACCGCTGGGTGACCAATGGGTGATCAATGGGTGATCACTGGGTGACCACTGGGTGACCGCTGGGTGACCAATGGGTGACCACTGGGTGATCGCTGGGTGACCAATGGGTGATCAATGGGTGACCAATGGGTGACCACTGGGTGACCAATGGGTGACCAATGGGTGACCACTGGGTGACCACTGGGTGACCAATGGGTGACCACTGGGTGACCAATGGGTGACCGCTGGGTGACCAATGGGTGACCAATGGGTGACCACTGGGCCACTGGGTGACCGCTGGGTGACGCTGGGTGACCAATGGGTGACCAATGGGTGATCAATGGGTGACCAGCTGGGTGACCACTGGGTGACCACTGGGTGACCACTGGGTGACCAATGGGTGATCAATGGGTGATCAATGGGTGACCACTGGGTGACCACTGGGTGACCAATGGGTGACCAATGGGTGACCAATGGGTGACCACTGGGTGACCACTGGGTGACCACTGGGTGACCAATGGGTGACCAATGGGTGACCGCTGGGTGACCACTGGGTGACCAATAGGTGACCACTGGGTGACCACTGGGTGACCCTGGGTGATCAATGGGTGATCAATGGGTGACCAGCTGGGTGACCGCTGGTGACCGCTGGGTGACCAATGGGTGACCACTGGGTGACCAATGGGTGACCGCTGGGTGACCGCTGGGTGACCAATGGGTGACGCTGGGTCGACCACTGGGGCTGACCGCTGGGTGACCAATGGGTGACCACTGGGAGTGACGGGGTGGCCGATGGGGTGACCAGGGTATGGGTGACCGCATGGGTGGCCCGGTGACGCTGGGTGCCAGGGTGACCACTGGTGCCGTGACCAGTGGGCAATGACGCAGGGTGACGCTGGGTGACGGAGAGTGACCGCTCGTCCCGCTCCTCCTGGGAATGGCGTGACCACAATGTCCCTGGGAGTGCCGAGTGTGGCGAGTGGCGGTGAGCTGCAGTGTCCTGGGAGTAGCCGGGGCAGTGGCGTGGCGGGAGGCAGTGACCGCTGCCGCTGCCCTGAGTGCCGGGCAGTGGCGGAGTGGCGGAGTGGCGGAATTGGCGGAGAGTGACCGCTGCCCCAGCTGCCCTGGTGCTGAACGGGCGGTGGCGGAGTGGCGAGAGTGGCGGTGACGCTGCCCGCTGCCCTGAGTGCTGCGGTGCAGCGAGTGGCCGAGAGTGGCGCAGTGACGGAGTGGCGGAGAGTGACCCGCCGCGCCGCGCTCGCAGCCATCGAGCAGAGCATCGAGCAGGAGGAGGGGCTGAACCGCTCCTCGGCCGACCTGCGCATCCGCAAGACACAGGTGCGGCCTTCGGCCTCGGCGGCGTCATCATCGTCATCATCGTCATCGTCATCGTCATCAATGTCATCTTCATCATCTTCATCATCGTCGTCGTTAACGTCATTGTCATTGTCGACTTTATTGTCATCATCAATGTCGTCATCTTCATCATCATCATCATCATCGTTATCATCGTTAATGTCATCATCATCACCATCGTCATCATCTTCATCATTGTCATCGTCATCATCATCATTTTATCATCATCATCACCGTTATCATCATCAAAGCTTTCTTCATCATCATCATCATCGTTATCATCGTTAATGTCATCTTATCATTAATGCCATTGTCATCATCATCGTCATCTTCATCTTCATCATCATCGTCATCATCTTCATCATCATCATCGTCAACATTGTCATTTTCATCATCATCGTCACCATCGCCATCATCAAAGCTTTCTTCATCATCATCATCATCATCGTCGTTAACGTCATTGTCATTGTCGACTTTATTGTCATCATCAATGCCGTCATCTTCATCTTCATCATCATCATCGTTATCATTGTTAATGTCGTCATCATCACCATCGTCATCTTCATCATCATCATCGTCATCGTTGTCGTTAACGTCATTGTCATTGTCGAGTTCATTGTCATCATCAATGTCGTCATCTTCATCATCATCATCATCGTTATCATCGTTAATGTTATCATCATCATCATCGTCATCTTCATCTTCATCATCAATGTCATCTTCATCATCATCATCATCGTCAATGTCATCGTCGTCGTTAACGTCATTGTCATTGTTGACTTCGTCGTCATCATCAATGTCGTCGTCTTCATCTTCATCATCCATCCTGTCCTCATCCTTCCTTCCACTGCATCCAGCAACACTCATCCCTCCATCCATTTCCTCCTCCCTGTCCCTTCATTATCATCATCCACTTTCTTATCTTCATCCATATCCATCCATCCTCCATATTCCATATTCTCCTTCACCTCATTATGTCCTCCCTTCCCTTCATCCATCATCTTCCTTCCCTTCCTCCTTCATTATCCTCCTTCATTATCCTCATTATTCTTCATCCTCCTCCTTCCTGTCCCTTCATCTTCATACTGTCCTCCTTCATTTATTTATCCATCCATTGTCATTATTGTGTCTCCCTCCATGCTGTCCTCTTCCTCCTCCTCCTCCTTTCATCCTCCTCCCTCCTCCTCCTCATTCTCCTCCCTTCCGTACTCCTCCATTATGTCCTTCTGTCCCTTCCTTCTGTCCCTTCTGTCCTTTTCATTCTGTCCCTGTCACATTATTATCCATGTCCATTATGTCCTCCTTTCATTCATTCCTCCATCCATCCCTTGTCCTCCTCTTCCTCCACTGTCCTTCTGTCCATCCCTCCATCCATTCATTTTCAATGCTGTCCATCCATCATGTTATAAATCATTTCATCAATACTTTCTTCATACGTCATCATCCTTCTGTCTGTCTGCATTCCGTCTGTCCATCTTGTCCTTCGTTATTTATAGCCGTCATCTGCATCATCGTTGTTATATGTCCTCCTCGTCATCATCATCAGCTCCATCCACTTCATTGACATTATGCAACCTCATTATACCTGTCTCACCTGTCCTGTCTCACCTGTCTCTCACCTGTCCAATCTCACCTGTGTCTCACCTGTGTCTCACCTGTGTCCACCTGTCCAGTCTCACCTGTCCAATCTCACCTGTCTCACCTGTATCTCACCTGTCTCACCTGGTCTCACCTGTCTCACCTGTATCTCACCTGTCTCACCTGTCCATCTCACCTGTCTCAGCCTCAGTCTCACCTGTGTGATCTCACCTGTCTCACTGTCCAGTCTGTCAGCAGTGTCTCACCTGTCTCACCTGTCCATCTCATTCCTGTCCAATCTCGCTGTCCAATCTCGCCTGTCTCACCTGTCTCTGACCAGTCTGTCTCACCTGTCCATTCTCACCTGTCTCACCTGTCCAGTCTCACCTGTGTCTCACCTGTCTCACCTGTCTCTCACCTGTATCTCACCTCTCAGTCTCACCTGTATCTCACCTGTCTCACCTTCCTGTATCTCACCTCGTATCTCACCTGTCTCAATCTCACCTGTCTCTGTGTCTCACCTGTCTCCCACCTGTATCACCCGTCCAGTCTCACCTGTCTCTCATCTCACCTCCTGTGTCTCTCAGCCTCTCTCTCAGTCCATGTCCAATCTCACCTGTCTCCACCTCACCTGTCGTCTGTCTCACTTGTGATCTCACCTGTATCTCACCTCTGTCCTTCACCTGTCTCTCGCTGTCTCACCTGTCTCTCGCTGTCTCACCTGCTCCACCTGTCTCTACCCTGTCTCACCTGTATCTCACCTCAGTCTCACCTGTGATCTCATGATCAATCTCCGTCTCACCTGTCTCACCTGTCTCTCACCTCGTCTCATCTCTGCTGTCTCACCTGTCTCTCACCTGTCACCTGTGTCTCACCTGTGTCCCACCCTGTATCTCACCTGTCTCTGCGTCTCATGATCCAGATCTCACCTGTCTCAGTCTCACACTGTCTCACACCTGTCCAATCTCATAGTCCTGTGTCTCACCTGTGTCTCACCTGTCTCTCAATTGTCTCAGTCTCACCTGTGTGTCTCACACCTGTCTCATCTCACCTGTCTCACCTGTCTCTCACCTGTCTCTCACCTGTGTCTCATCTCACCTGTCTCACCTGTATCTCACCCTGTATCTCACCTGTCTCCCTCACCTGTCGCGCACCTGTGTCTCACCTGTCTCATCTCACCTGTGTCTTGTCACCTGTCTCTCACCTGTCTCACCTGTATCTCACCTCGCGCTCGCTGATGATCAGTCACCTGTCTCTGGGCACCGGTCTCAGCTCGAGATCAGTCTCGTCACGCTCACTCAGGGTCCAGGGTCACTCAGGTCAGGGTCATCAGAGTCCTGAGGATCAATGCACCGTGGTCAGTCACCTGTATCAACACCATGTCCAGGGTCTCACCTGTCGAGATCACTCTTGGTGGTCACGCTCGTCTCAAGAGTCCAGGGGTCTGAGTCACTCAGACGTCACTCCCGAAGTCTGCCGAGGTCCTGACTGGGGTACAACGCGCAGCAGATTGGTCCAAGTACCGACTCGACAATCTGCAAGGACTGATCCAGCATGTGCTTCGAGATCAGTGCATGAGCGTCCTCAGAGGGAGTCCATCGTCACAAGGGTCCTCAGTCACTTGTCATCGTCACTCAGGGGTCAATGGGGAGCAGTGGTTTCCGTCAGTGGTCAGCACTCCCTGACCGCTGTAAGGGTCCAGCGCCAGCTTCGAGATCAGTCTGCGCCGAGGCGCTCAGCGTCATGTCACTCAGCTCTGGGGTCAAGTCACCTCAGGGGTCACCCAGGGGTCACTCGGGTCAATGGGAGCAGTGGTCAGTCGATGGTCAGCACCCTGACCTCTGCAAGGGTCCAGCTCCCTCGAGATCAGTCTTGGTGGTCAAGGGGTCCTCAAGTCACTCAGGGGTCAAGGTCCTCAGGGGTCACTCTGGGAGTCCCGGGGTCCAATGGACAGTGGTCATGTAGTCAACACCCTGACCACTGCAAGGGTCCAGCCCAGCTTCGAGATCAGTCGGGCGACGAGGGGTCACTCAGGGGTCACTCAGGGTCCCGGGGTCACTCAGGATCAGGGTCATCGCGGGTCACTCCAAGGGGTCAATGGGAGCAGTGGTCAGTGGAGTCAGCACCCCTGACCTCCTGCAAGGGTCCAGCTCAGCCTCGAGATCAGTGCTGGGCGCGTCTAGGGGTCACTCAGGAGATCAGCCACTCTGGGGTCAAGGGGTCACTCTGGGGTCACTCTGGTCCACCCGTCAATGGGAGCATTGGTCAGTGTGGGTCAGCACCCCCTGACCTCTGCAAGGGTCCAGCCAGCTCAAGATCAGTCGAGCGGTCAAGGGGTCACATCAGGGGTCACGGGGGTCACTCAGGGGTCACTCTGGGGTCAAGGGGTCATCAGGGGTAACTCAGGGGGTCACTCAGGGGTCACTCAGGGGTCAAGGGGTCATCAGGGTCACTCAGGGGTCACAGGGTCACCTGGGGTCAATGGGTCACCTGGGGGTCAAGGGGTCAGCGGGGGTCAGGGATCACGGGTCACTCTGGGGGTCAAGGGGTCACCAGGGTCAAGGGGTCACTGAGGAGTCAAGGGGGTCACTCAGGGGTCAAGGGGTCAATGGGGAGCAGTGGTCAGTGTGGTCAGCACCCCTGACCTCTGTAAGGATCCAGCCAGCTCAGATCAGTACGTGGCGGCCCAAGGGTCACTCAGGGGTCATGGGGTCACCAGGGGTCATCAGGGGGTCAAGGGGTCATCAGTCACTCAGAAGTCCAATGAGCAGTGGTCAGTGTGGTCAGGCAGCCCCTGACCGCTGCAGCGGGTCCAGCGCCAGCTCGGTGATCAGTGCGGGCGGCCGAGTCACCCAGGGTCATGTCACTCTGGGGGTCAAGGGGTCACCCAGGGGTCACTCAGAGGTCAACAATGGGAGCAGTGGTCAGTGTGGCCGGCACCCCTGAGCTCTGCAGGGTCCAGCGCACCTTCGAGATCAGTGCGCGGCGGCCGAGTCCACCGGGGGTCACCTCAGGGGTCACTCTGGGGTCAATGGGAGCAGTGGTCAGCCGTGGTCAGCACCCCTGACCTCTGCAGGTCCAACGCCAGCTCGAGATCAGTGCTTGGTGACGCCGAGGGGTCATCGGGGGTCACTCAGGGGTCACAGAAGTCACTCAGGGGTCACGGGGTCACTCAGGGGTCAATGGGGAGCAGTGGTCAGTGTGTGGGAGTCAGCAGCCCCTGACCACCGCAGGGATCCAGCCAGCTCTGAGATCAGTGCATGGCGGCCGAGGGGTCACTCAGTCGTGTCACTCTGGGGTCAAGGGGTCACCCAGTCACGGGGTCACCTCAGGTCAATGGGGAGCAGTGGTCAGTGTGGTCAGCACCCCTGACCACTGCAGGTCCAGCGCCAGTTCTCGAGATCAGTACATGAGGCGGCCGAGGGGTCACCTCAGGGGTCAAGGGGTCACTCTGGGGTCATAGTCACTCTGGTCACTCTGTCAAGTCAATGGGGAGCAGTGGTCGGTGATCGGCACGCTGACCTCTGCAGGGATCCAGCGCCAGTTTCGAGATCAGTCTTGCGGGCCGGTCCTCAGTCACCCAGGTCACAGCGTCATGACGGGTCAGTGTGGTCAGCGGTCAGCGTGGTCACCACGCCTCCCAGCCGGCCGACCCACGACCAGCGAGGAGCTGGAGGGACATGCTGGAGAGCGCTGACAGCTGGGCCATCTTCACGGACTCGTCGCGTGAGTGAGGACCGGGCGGCCAGCAGCCAAGCGGAGTCACTGGGGGTCACGCGGGCCATGCGAGCCACTGGGTCCTTGCGGGTCACTGGGGTCACTGGGGTCACCTGGACTGAGGACCACTGCGGGCGGGCCAGCTGAGGTCAGCCCAGAGGTCACTGGGGGTCACTGTCAGCAGGGTCACTGGGGTCAGCCGAAGGGTCACTGGGGACACTGGACCAGTGTGGAGTGACCACTGCAGAAGTGGCCACGTCCAGCGGGGTCAGCTGGGTCACTGTCACCAGGGTCACCTGGACCGACCTACTGCGGCGGTCCAGCCCCGTCCAGCGAGGGTCCTGGAGTCACTGGGGTCACCGGGTCACTGGGGTCACTGGCGGTGTGAGGGACCACTGTGGTGGTCACCAGGGTCACTGAAAGGGTCACTGGCCACTGATCAGGTGGGAGTGACCACTGCTGTGGCCGGTCGGGTCCAGCTGGGCCAGCAGAGCCAGCAGAGGTCACTGGGGTCACTGGACTAAGTGACCACTGCGGGCGTCCAGTGGGTCACTGGGGTCACCGGGGTCACTGGGGGTCACTGACGGCGTGAGTGACCCTCAGAGCAGCGGGCCAGTCGGGGTCACCGGGCCAGCAGGGTCACCAGGGTGCACTGGACTGACCACTGTGGCTTAGGTGCAGATGGGTCACCAGGGTCACCTGCGGGTCACTGGGGTCACTGTCACTGACTGACCACTCGCGCGTGATCAGCCCGTCAGCCGTCAGCGGGGTCACTGGGGTCACTGACAGTGTGAGCGAAACCAGGGCAGCGGTCCAGTCGGTCACTGGGGTCACGTCACTGGGGTCACCGAAACTGAGTAAACCCTACCGCGTGGTCGCCATGCTGGCCAGCAGTGGGTCACCAGCCACTGGGGGTCACTGATGATGTGAGTGACCAGAGGCTGATCCATGGGGTCAGCGGGGTCACCCGTCACTGTGACTGGGGTCACTGATGATGTGGGAGTGACCAGGGCGGCGGTCAGTCGGGAGTCACTGGGAGGGTCACTGACTCTGGGAGTGACCCACTTCTTTGGTCAGTTGGGGTCACTGGGGTCACTGTCACTGGGGTCACTGACTGAGTGACCACTGCGGCGTCCAGTGGGGTCCCTGGGGTCAAGAGCAACATGAGGACCCTCAGTAGCTGACCAGTCAGTCACTGGGGTCACTCGGACGGTGCGAGTGACCACTGCTGTGGTCAGTTGCCACTGGGAACAACCGAGCCCCAGGTGTGACCCCAGGTGTGTCCCGAGGTGCCCCAGGTGTGGACCCCAGAGTGCTGCCCAGGTGCCCCCAGAGTGCTCGCGGTGCCCCCAGGTGCCCCTAGCAGCCCCCAGGTGTGACCCCAGCTGCCCCAGGTGACACACAGGTGGTGTGCCCAGATGTGTGCACAGTGCTCTGCAGGTGTGACCCCAGGTGTGACAGCAGCCCCAGGTGCACCCAGGTGCCCAGGTGCTGCCTTCGGTGCATGACAGGTGTGGGCAAGCAGCCCCAGGTGTGTGCCCAGGTGTGCCCCAGGTGCTCCAGGTGTGACCCCAGGTGCCCCCAGGTGGACCCCAGCAGCCCCCCAGCTGCAGCTGCAGGTGACACAGGTGTGCCCAGATGTGCCCCAGTGCTCTTGCAGGTGTGACCCCAGCAGCCCTACAGGTGCTTAGGTGCCCCAGGTGCTTCCCAGGTGTGACCCCAAGGTGTGCCCAGGTGCCCCCAGGTGCCCCCAGGTGCCCCAGGTGTGACCCCAGGGTGCCCCCAGGTGTGACAGGTGCCCCAGGTGCCCCAGCAGCCCCCAGGTGCCCCCAGGTGCCCCAGGTGCCCCAAGGTGCCCAGGTGTGACCCCAGGAATGGCCATGCGAGATCAAGATGGACTTCACTTGGATGACGAGGCAGGCGCTGAGCAGGGTCGAGCCTTGGCTGCACAACGAGATCATCAGAGCTGGAGAGCGAGCATCAGCTGCACGACATGTTCGCGTGGACATGGCCATGCTGAGGTGGAGAGCCAGGTAGCCCACACTGGGACAGGTAACACACCTGGGACAGGTGTGACAGGTGTGGCTGGAGTGGCTGACAGGTGTGACAGGTGTGACAGGTGTGACAGGGACAAGCATCAGGGAGCTGCACGCCACATGTTCGTGGACATGGGCCACATGCTGGTGTGGAGAGCCAGGCAACACACGACAGGTAACACACCTGGGACAGGTAACACACCTGGGACGGGTAACACACCTGGGACAGGTAAATACTACACCTGGGACAGGTAACACACCTGGGACAGGTAACACACCCTGGGGACTAGGTGGGGAACACACCTGGGACGGGTGTGACGAGGTGTGACAGGTGTGACCCGGGTGTGACAGGACAGCTGACCTTGACGGTGACAGACTGCTGCACGACATGTTCGAGTGGGACATGGCCATGCTGGTGGGAGAGCCAGGTAGCAGCACCTGGGACAGGTAGCACACCTGGGACAGGTAAACACACCTGGGACAGGTGTGACAGGGACAGGTGTGTGACAGGTGTGACAGGGACGGAAGTGACAGCATCCGAGCTGCACGCCACATGTTCGAGTGGACATGGCCATGCACGGTGGAGAGCCAGGCACGCACCTGGGGCAGGTAACACACCTGGGACAGGTAAGCACACCTTGGGACAGGCAACACACCAGGGACTAGGTGAGACACACCTGGGACAGGTGTGACGCGGGTGTGACGCAGGTGTGACTGGAGTGTGACAGGGACGAGTGAGCAGCATCGGGGGCTGCACGCGACATGTTCGTGTGGACATGGCCATGCTGGAGGGAGAGCCAGGTAACACACCTGGGGCAGGTGAGACACACCTGACCGTGTAACACACACCTGGGACAGGTGAGACACACCTGGGACAGGTGTGTGACAGAGTGATGACAGGTGTGACAGGTGCCGACAGGTGTGACAGGTGTGGCAGGGACAGGTGTGACAGGGTGCAGCAGGTGACAGGTGTGACAGGTGTGGACAGGTGTGACAGGTGTGACAGGTGACAGGTGTGACAGTGACGGCATCAAGAGCTGCACGACATGTTCGATGGACGTGGCCCATGCTGAGGTGGAGAGCCGGAGTAGCAGCACCTGGGACAGGTAACACACCTGGGACAGGTAACACACCTGGGACAGGTGTGACAGGGTAGCGACAGGTGTGACGGGTGTGACAGTGACAGCATCAGAGCTGCACGACATGTTCAGGTGGACATGGCCATGCTGGTGGAGAGGCCGGAGTAGCACCTGGGACAGGTAACACACCTGGGACAGGTAGCACACACCTGGGACAGGTGTGACAGGTGTGACAGGTGTGACAGGTGTGACAGGTGTGACACAGGTGACAAGGTGTGACAGGTGTGACAGGTGTGACAGGTGTGACAGGTGTGACGGGTGTGGCAGGTGTGGCAGGTGTGACAGGTGTGACAGGTGTGACAGGTGTGACAGGTGACAGGGACAGGTGTGACAGGTGTGACGGGTGTCCGGAGTCGCGACAGGTGTGACAGGTGTGACCGAGGCACAGGAATTGTGACAGTGTGACAGTGTGACAGGTGTGACAGGTGACAGGTGTGACAAAGGCACAGGTGTGACAGGTGTGACAGGTGTGACAGGTGTGACAGGTGACAGGTCACAGGAGATGTGACGGGTGTGATCCTCCCAGTCGATCCACCTGAACCTCACCGCTGGCCAATTAATTAATGGGGTCCGCGTCGTGACGAAATCATTGAACTTGGTCCGCGTCATCAAAGGGGTCAGTGGCCACCTTGGCGCTAAAATGGCATACAGACAAGGCGCCTGACAAAATGACGCCTGCACCCCAAAATGACTGCCTGAACCCAAAATGGCCGCCTGAACCCAAAATGACCGCCTGAACCTCCCAAAGATGGCCGCCTGAACCCCAGTAATGGCAGCCTGAACACCAAAATGGCCACCTGACCCCAAAATGGCCGCCTTCTGAACACCAAAATGACCACCTGAACCCTCGCTAAAATGGCAGCCTGACCCCAAAAATGGCCGCCTGAAGACAAAATGATGGCTGCCTGAACCCCAAAATGGCCTCCTTGATCCCCAAAATGACCACCTGACCCCCAAAATGGTCGGCTAGAACACCCTCAAAAATGGCTGCCTGAACACCAAAATGGCCGCCCTGAACCCCAAAATGGCCGCTTGAACCCCCAAATGGCCTCGTGATCCCCAAAAATACCACCTGACCCCCAAAATTTCCCCAGGGCTTGCGAGATGACCGAGACCGCGACTCGCATCCGCAGTCTAGCGTGGAGCACTTTCGGTGGATTACGGGCCGAGCCGCCGCGGTCCGGACACCAAAAGCCGCTCAAGTACCAGAGCAAGGCCCGGGCGGGTGAGCCACGCCCCACCAGCGGGGTCACCCAAGGGTCACCGGGCGGGCCACCGGGCCACCGCTGGTCACTGGGCGGGCGGAGGCTCGCGGCCACCGGCGCGTGTGGCCGCGGAGGTCATGGGGTCAGCTGGAGGTCAGTGGGGTCACCGAGTGGTCAGTGTGGCCACCAAAATGTCACTGTGGCCCACCAAAACCTCAGTGGGGCCACCAAGACCCCAACATGGCGACCACAAACCCAACATGGCTGCCCGCAGAGACCAACATGGCGCAAGGCCCCAAAATGGCCACAGAGCCCAACATGGCCACCACAAGCCCCAAAATGGCCACCATGAGCCCAGTGTGGCCACCACGAGCCCCAAAATGGCCACTCGTCGATCTCCCACTGTGCGCAACACAAACCCAGCTTATGACCACCAAGACCCCAAACATGGCCACCAAGACCCCAAAAATGGCCACACAAGAGCCCATTTTGGCCACCACTAAACCCAACACTTGGCCACCACAGACCCAACATGGCCACCATAAACCCAACATGGCGACCACAAACCCAACATGGCCACCAAGGCCCCCAAAATAGCACCACGAGCCCAACACATGGCCACCACAAACCCATTGTGGCACCACAAACCCAAAGTGGCCACCAAGGCCCCCACTTTGGGCCACCTGCCCAGGGTGGGGAAGGGCTCGACGCGCGGCTCTCTCCTCTCTCTCCCTCCCGCTGCCCGGACTGCGCGAACTTCAGACCGAAACCGCCTGGGCGCCGAAAAGTGGGATTTTTGTTTTCTTCCGCCCGCCCGAAAATTTCGGGATTTTTGTGTTCTTCCACCATCCGAAAAATTTTGGGATTTTTTTTTCCCACCGTCGAAAATTTTCGATCCCATCGCGTCCTGAAAAATTTTTGCGAGTCCCTGGCATCCCGAAAATTTTGGGATTTTTGTTTTCTTCGTCCAAAAAATTTCGCACTTTTTTTTCCTGGCAGTCCGAAAATTTTTGGATTTTCTTTTCGTCATCTGAAAATTTGGGCTTTGTTTTTCCTCGTCCGAAAAATTTTGGGACTCTTCTGTCGTCCGAAAATTCGGATTTTTTCTTCTGGGCGCCTGAAAAATTCGATTTTTTTTCGGCTCTGAAAAAATTCGGGATCGCCTTCCCATAAATTTTGGGGATTTTTTTTCCTTCCGATAAATTTAGGGATTTGGCCGACCCGGCGCCGACAGAAGAAGATCATGATCATCATCTGCTGCGTGGTGCTGGGCGTGGTCCTGGCCTCCTCCATCGAGTGACACCTTGGGCTTGTAGAGCCCCTCCCCACCCCACGGCCCGCCCACTCGGGGGAGGCCGCTGACGCCACGGCAGCCCGCCCTCCCCGCCCTCGGCCTCCCTCCCCCATTAGGGAGTGAGTGAGTGATTAACGCATCCGGCGAGGTTGAATAAACCTGGAGGCGGAGTCTGGTGGCGGGCACGCTGGGTGGTCCGTCGCCCGCCCGGCCGCACGGCCCGGCGTCGGCACAATCTGGCGGCTGCTGCTGCTGAGCCTCCATCCGACATCCCATCATCGCCTCCCACCACCGAGGGGGCTTGGGTGAGTGGGGGTTGGAGTTGGGACTTTATTGGGTTGGGTTGGGTTGAGTTGGGTTGGGTTGAGTTGGGCTTGTTGAGTTGGGTTTGTTGAGTTGGGTTGAGTTGGGTTGAGTTGGGTTGGGTTGGAGTTGAGTTGAGTTGTGTTGGGTTGGGGTTGAGTTGGGTTGGGTTGGGTTGAGTTGGGTTAGCAATTGGGTTTGAGTTGAGTTAGGTTGCGTTGGGTTGGTTGAGTTCAGTTGGGTTTATTGAGGTTGCATTGGGTTTGTAGAGTTGAGTGGAATTGAACTGAGTTGGTTTGGGTTTGGTTGGGTTGGGTTAGGTTGGTTGAGTTCAGTTGGGTTGAGTTGCATTGAGTTGGGTTGAATTACGTTGAGTTGGGTTTGTTGAGTTGGGTCGCATTGAAATGGGTTGGTTTGGGTTTGGTTTGGTTGGGTTGGGTTGGTTGAATTAAGTTTACTTGAGTTGAGTTGAGTTTAATGCGTTGAGTTGGGTTGAGTTGGGTTGAGTTGAGTTGTATTTGTTGGGTTAAATTGGGTTGAGTTCGGTTTTTGTCTGGTTAGGTTTGTTGAGTTCAGTTTGGTTGGGTTGGGTTGGGTTGAGTTGGGTTGGGTTGGGTTGGGTTGAGTTGAGTTGGGTTACGTTGGGTTGGAGTTGGGTTGGGTTGGATTTATTTGGTCAAGTTTGGTTAAGTTGTGGTGGGTTGAGTTGGGTTGGGTTTATTGGGTTGGCTTGAGTTGGGTTGGAGTTGGGTTGAGTTGGACTTTGGATTTGGGTTGGGTTGGGTTGGGTTGAGTTGGATGGTTGGGTTGGGTTGGGTTGGGTTGGGTTGGGTTGGGTTGGGTTGAGCTGGGTTGGGTTGAGTTGGGTTGGAGTTGGGTTGGGCTGGGTTGAGTTGGATTTGGTTGGGTTGGGTTGGGCTGGGTTGAGTTGGGTTGGGTTGAGCTGTCTGGGTTTTATTGGGTTGGGTTGAGTTGGAGTTAAGTTGGATTTGGTTGGGTTGGGTTGGGTTGGGTTGGGTTGACCCATCCCAGTTGGGTGGGGGAGGTGCCACTGGCCCATTCCCACGGTGCCATCACACCCCAGTGACCCCCCGGCCACTCCGGCCATCACTGACCAGTACAACCATCACTGACCAGTCCCACCATCACTGACCAGTCCCACCATCACTGACCAGTCCAACCATCACTGACCAGTCCATCACTGACCAGTCCCACCATCACTGACCAGTACAACCATCACTGACCAGTCCCACCATCACTGACCAGTCCAACCATCACTGACCAGTCCATCACTGACCAGTCCATCACTGACCAGTCCCACCATCACTGACCAGTCCCACCATCACTGACCAGTCCCACCATCACTGACCAGTCTGACCATCACTGACCAGTCCCACCATCACTGACCAGTCCCATCACTGACCAGTCCATCACTGACCAGTCCATCACTGACCAGTCCATCCATCACTGACCAGTCCAACCATCACTGACCAGTCCAACCATCACTGACCAGTCCCACCATCACTGACCAGTCCTGACCATCACTGACCAGTCCAACCATCACTGACCAGTCCAACCATCACTGACCAGTCCATCCATCACTGACCAGTCCAACCATCACTGACCAGTCCATCACTGACCAGTCCACCATCACTGACCAGTCCCACCATCACTGACCAGTCCATCACTGACTCAGTCCCACCATCACTGACCAGTCCAACCATCACTGACCAGTCCACCGCACTGACCAGTCTGACCATCACTGACCAGTCCAGTCCATCACTGACCAGTCCAGTCCATCACTGACCAGTCCAACCATCACTGACCAGTCCATCACTGACCAGTGCCACCATCACTGACCAGTCCAGTCCATCACTGACCAGTCCATCACTGACCAGTCCCACCATCACTGACCAGTCCCACCATCACTGACCAGTCCATCCATCACTGACCAGTCCCACCATCACTGACCAGTCCAGTCCATCACTGACCAGTCCCACCATCACTGACCAGTCCATCCATCACTGACCAGTCCCACCATCACTGACCAGTCCATCACTGACCAGTCCCACCATCACTGACCAGTCCCACCATCACTGACCAGTCCATCACTGACCAGTCCATCCATCACTGACCAGTCCAACCATCACTGACCAGTCCAACCATCACTGACCAGTCCAGTCCATCACTGACCAGGACTGACCCACCCCCACCCAACTGGGGATCTGTCCCTCCACCCAGTGACCTCATTGATGATCTGATGACATCATCAATGACCCAATGACGTCATTGGTGACCCAACCATCTCATCGATAACCCAACGCCGGTGACCTCACCGATGACGTCATCGATGACCCGATGACCTCATCAATAACGCAATGACGTCATCAACAATCTCGTCCATGACCCAATGCCGATGACCTCATTGATGATCTGATGACGTCATCAATGACTCAACAATGTCATCAATAACCCAATGCCAATGACCTCATCGATGACCCAATGACATCATCAATGACACGATGACTTCATCGATGAATCAACAATGTCATCGATAATCCCAATGCCGATGACCTCATCGATGACCTCATTGATGACCTGATGACGTCATCGATGACGATGACGCATCGATGACCCGGTGATCCTCATCGATGACCGCCCCATCTCCCCTCCCCCACTGGCGGAACACCCCCTCTTAGATTTCCGGCCCGCCCGTCGCCGCTGACACGCCGCCCAGCGCCCCCTCCCAACCCCCTCTCCCCCCATCGCGCGGCGCCCGCGAGACCCCGGGAGTCCCGAACCGCCGCCCCTCCCTCCCGCGGGCGGCCCCAGCTCTGTGCAGCCCTGCGTGGTTCTGTGATGTCTTTGCTTTCTGAAACCCATTGCCACAAAGCGCGGCCGGCTCCGCCTCTTCTTCCTCCTCCCCTCCCCTCCTCCTCCTCCTCCTCCTCAGGGGGTCCCACGGGCTCAGCCCGCCCCCAAAGCCGGCCCCGCCCCCAAAACCCGGCCCCGCCCCCCAAAACCCGGCCCGCCCCGCCAATGAGGCGAGGGTGCGTGAGGTTTCGAGTACAAACTTTATTGGGGGCGTGGCCGATGTCGTGGCGTGTGGCCAAAGGCAGAGGCGCGGTCAGGCTCGGGCAGGTTAGGTCGGCCAGCAGCATGGGCGAGCCGAGCTGCAGGTCAGCTGGAGGCTCGGCCTTGGCCGGGGCTGGCGGTGAACCTCCAGCCAGTCGGCCAAGAGCGGCCGGCCGGCTGGCCGCGAGTGCGGCTACAGCTCGTGAGGGGCGGGGAGGGAGGGGAGTAAGGTCAATGCAAGGCAACAGGAGGCAACCCAGCCCAACCCAGCCCAACTCCAACCCAGCCCAACCCAGCCTAACTCAGCCCAATCCCAACCCAGCCCAGCCCTAACCCAGCCCAACCCAGCCCAGCCAACTCAGCCCAGCCCAAATCCCAACCCAAACCCAGCCCAACTCAGCCCAATCCAGCCCAGCCCAACCCAGCCCAGCCAACAGCAACTCAGCCCAGCAACCCAGCAACTCCAACCAAGCCCAGCCCAGCCCAGCTCCAGCCCAGCCCAACCCAGCTCAGCCAAACCCAGCCCAACCCAACCCAACCCAGCTCAGCCCAACACAGCACAACCCAACCCAAGCTCAACCCAACACAGCCGAACTTAATCAACTCAACCCAACTAGCCCAGCCCAGCTCAGCCCAACACAGCCCAACCCAACTCAACCCAGCCCAGCAGCTCAGCCAAAGCCCAACCCAGCCCAGCTCAACCAAACCCAGCCCAACCCAACAATCGGGGCTTAACCCCAGCCCAGCCCAGCCCAACCCAGCCCAGCCCAGCTCAACCCCAACAACCCAGCCCAACCCAACCCAACCCAGCTCAGCCAAGCCCAGCTAACCCAGCTCAGCCAAGCCCAGCAACCCAGCTCAACCCAACCCTAGCCCAGCCCAGCTCAGCCCAATCCAGCCCAGCTCAACCCAGCCCAACCCAGCAATCGAACTTAGCAACCCAGCCCAACCCAACTAAAGCCCAACTCAACCCAGCCAACCCAACTCAGCCCAATCCAGCTAACCAGCCCAGCCCAGCCCAGCCCGTACAACTCAACAAACTCAGCCCAACCCAACCCAACCCAGCACAGCCCAGCCCAGCCCAACCCAGCCCCAGCTCAGCCGAGACTCAAGCCCAGCCCAGCCCAGCCCAGCCCAGCCCAGCCCAGCAGCCTATCAGACTTAACCCAGCTCAGCCCAGCCCAGCCTAGCCCTGCAGCCCAGCCCTAGCCCAGCCCAGCCCAGCCCAACCCAGCCCAGCCCAGCTCAGCTAGCTCAGCAGCCCAGCCCAGCTCAGCCAAAGCCCAGCTCAGCCCAGCCCAACACAGCCCAGCACAGCCCAGCACAGCCCAGCTCAGCCTAACCCAGCTCAGCAGCTCAACCCAATCAACCCAGCGTGCAACTCAACCCAACTCAACCCAGCACAGCCAAGCCTAGCAACCCAGCTCAGCCCAGCCCAACCCAGCCCAACCCAGCACAGCACAGCCCAACGCAACCCTAGCCCAGCCACAGCTCAACCCAGCCGAACTCAACCCAGCCTGAACTCAGCGCCAGCTCAACCCAATCAGCCCAGCGACAGCT
Organism: Luscinia megarhynchos; assembly: GCA_034336665.1. Classification (NCBI taxonomy): domain Eukaryota; kingdom Metazoa; phylum Chordata; class Aves; order Passeriformes; family Muscicapidae; genus Luscinia; species Luscinia megarhynchos. The sequence goes on along the minus strand of JAPFBE010000090.1, from coordinate 87,606 downwards.
CAACCCAATCAACCCAGTACAACTCAACCCCAACTCAGCCCAGCACAACCAAGCTTAACCCAACTCAACCCAACTCAACAAGCTCAACTCAGCCCAACTCAAGCCAGCTAAACTTAATCCAACCCAACCCAACCCAACCCAGCAACTGAACTCAGCCCAGCTGAATCCGACCCAGCTGAACCCAACCCAACTGAACCCAACCAAACTCAACCCAATCCAGAGTCAATGCAACTCAGCCAAACTCAACTCAACCCAATCCAATTCAACCCAACCCAACTGAGACACACCCCCAGTGCAGCTCAACAAACCCAACCAAACCCAACCCATTTCAATGCAACCCAGCACTGGCCAATGGCCCAACCCAACCCAACTCAGCTCAGCCCAAGCCAGCTCAATCCCACCCCAACCAAACCCAACCCAACCAGCTCAGCTCAGCCCCACCCCCAGACCACCCAACCCAACAGCATCCCCCACACCTGTCCTTGGGCTCCCCCCACCATGTCAGGGATTGGCTCAGGAACTCCTCCAGAGTCGAAGCCCGGCGCCCGTGGCAGGCGCCGCTGCCCGCTAGGCGTCACCCGGGGTACCACCCAGTAGGCAGCGGGTCCTCCCACCTGCTGGTGGGGAGGGCGAGTGAGGCATGACGGCGGCCCCGGGCGAGACCCGTGGGCGGCCCGCGCCCTCCTCACCAACCTCGCGACTTCTGCAGCTGCTGCGTCACCCGTGGCCCGCGTCGGCGTCGCGGAGGCGGCGGAGGAGGCCCATCGCCACTCGGGGGCCGGCCAGGCCTCGGCGAGGCGAGGCGGGGGCGAGGCGCGAGCGGGGCGGGGAGAGGGGCCGGGGGCGGGGCGGGGCGGCTGTCGGGGCGGGGCACCGTCGGCCATCTTGGTCCCAGCTCCAGGAGGTGGCGGTAGGTCGTCCGGTGAGGGGCGAGGCGTGCAGCCCCTCCCCGAGGCGAGGGCTCGCTTGGCGCTTCAGCGCTCGCGCTGCTTCTTCTCAGCGCTCCTTGGCGGCTCCTGCAGCGCCCGGCGCTTCTCCTCCCAGCTTCGGCGCTGGCTGTTCGGCCGCCGTCACCCGGCTTCTGCGGCCCTCGAGCGCCACCGAGAGCGTGGCGCAGAAGGCGGAGTCTGGGGGAGGGGAGGGGTGGGAGTCAGAGATCGGCTCAACTGAGAAGTCAGCGAAGTCAAACCAACACAACTCAGCCCAAGTCAAACCAACTCAACCCAACTCAAGCCCAACCCAGCAACCCAACTCAAACCAACTCAGCCAAACTCAATCAAAGCTCAAACAACTCAACCCAACCAAATTCAGCCCAACTGAAAAAACCCAACTCAACCCAGCCCAGCTCAGCTAAACTCAATCCAGCTTCGACCCAGCCAATCCTAACTCAGCCCAAATAAACTCAGCCAATCCAGCTCAGCCAAACTCAATCCACCTCAACTCAGCTCAGCTCCAACAGCTGAACCCAACCCAACTCAACTGAACACCAAAACAACTCTACCCAAATCAGCTCAGCCCAATCCAGCTCAGCCCAGCTCAGCTCAGCACAGCCCAGCTCCAACCCAGCCAAACCCAGCTCAGCAGACCAAAGCCCAGCCACACACAGCTCAGCCCAATCAATCCAGCCCAGCTCAGCCCAGCCCAGCCAATTCCCCAGAGACCCACACCAGCCGTGTTTGACCCCCACTCCCTCCCCCTCACCTTTGCTCTTGTTCCTCATGGCCGACTTGAGCAGCGCCGCCTTCAGCTGCCGCCTTGGTGTCAGATCGAGATGGCGCCCGTCCCTCTTGGGGGCGCGGCTCCGGCTCCGCCCAGCTCACCCGCTGGCCGAGTCCATGGGGCAGTCGGGGCGGGGCGAGGCTGGGCATGTCCACGCGTCGGCAAGGGGCGGCTCACGCCCGGGCCGTTGGTGACAGCGGCCATGCCGGCGTTGGCCCGCAGGGGCGATTGGCCATGTTGAGGTTGGCGTTGGCCATGTTGATGCTACCATTGGCCCACGTTGATGTTGGCCATGTTGACGTGGCGTTGGCCGCGCCCGGCAGCTCCCCATTGGCTACGTTGGCGTTGACTTTGGCATTGTTGGCGGCATTGGCAGCTGCCCGGCGCTCACCATGGCGGCGTCACACGTTGGCGCCCGCCTCCTCCTGCGGCTGGCGCAATCTGCCGCCCGGATGCCGTCGCTTGGCCTTGGCGTGGAAATCGGCGATCTCGGCCCGCGATGGCGCCTTGATCTCCTCCTTGGTGGCGCCTGCGGTCGGCGAAAGTCAAGCGCCCGTGCCTTTTTCGGGCTTTCGTCCTCGGGTCGTGGTGCCCGCCAAAAGCGGGTGCACAGCGCCTCGGCCCACGCCCGCAGCGCTCCCGGGGGTCGAACACGCAGCATCCTCCCCAACAGCGCCAAGCGCCGCCGGCTGGCGCCGCCGAAGAGCTCTCCCGACGGCACAGCGCGGCAAGCTCTGCTGCGTAGGCGCGGGCCGCTTCGGCGCCGATAGCGCCATGGCGCCCGGCGGTGGCGTGCCCAACACCGCCATGATCAGCTGCAGCTGGTGCGCGTAGTTGCGTCCGGGGAAGAGCGTCCGCCCGGCCGAGCATCTCGGCGAAGATGCAGCCCGACCGACCACATGTCGATGGCGGCGTGTAGCGGTGCAGCGACAGCAGCAGCTCCGGCCGTAGCGGTACCAGCGATGGCCCACGTACTTCGGTGAGGAAGCGCCTTGGCCTGGCGCGGGTGGGCTAAGCCAGCGCCATGCCGAAGTCGCCCGATCTTGAGCTGCGCAGTTCTCGTTGACCAGCAGGTTGCTGGGCTTGAGGTCGCTGATTGCAGGGCGTTGGCCCGGGAGTGGATGTGCTTGAGGCAGCGGAGGAGGCTGGTAGAGGAAGTAGCGGGCGTGCTCCAGCGTCAGCGGCTGCGCCCGAGTGGATGATTTGGTGCAGGTGGCTCTCCATGAGGTCCAGCCACGGCGTGGCTGGGGGGTTTTGGGCCAATCGGCGAGGTTTGGCGCAGAATCCCCCCAAAGGGAGCGAGGTTTTGGGCGATTAGGGCAAAAATCAAGCGGAAGGGCCAAAAGCGGCCCCAAAAGCCAAACCCAGATTGAGGAACCCAGAAGCAATTCAGGTCAGCAGCTCAGCTCAGCCCAGCTCAGCTCAGCCCAGCTCAGCCCAGCTCAAAGTCAGCTCAGCCCAGCTCAGCCCAGCTCAGCTCAGCCCAGCTCAATTCAGCCCAGCCCAGCTCAGCCCCAGCTCAGCTCAGCTCAGCCCAGCTCAACTCAGCTCAGCCCAAGTCAATCCCAGCCCAACCCAACTCAACTCAGCCAAACCCAACTCAATGGAATCTAAGTCAGCGCCCAGCCAAAACAACTCAATCCAATCCAACCTAACTCCAAGGAGCTCAACCCAACCCAACAAACTCAGCACAAGCCAGCCCAACTAATCCAACTCAGCCCAACTCAACCAAACCCAACTCAATGAAATCTAATTCAATGCAACCAACCCCACTCAACCTGATCCAATTCAACTCAACCCAACCTAACTCAACCAAACCCAATCAAACCAACTCAACCAAACTCAACACAACCAACCCAACCAAACCCAACAAACCCAACTCAACCCAACTCAACTGAACCCCACCCAACCAAACCTAACCCAACACAACCAACCCAACCAAACCCAACAAACCCAACCCAACTCCCTCGACCCCAAACTGGGAGCACCCCCTCCCCCCGGCGGCGCTGCGGGCGGAACTGCGCCCGTAGGGGCCCGTGGGCCATGGGATGTCCTTGATGCGATGATGTTGTGCGTGCTTGAGAGTGCTTGAGGGATCTTCGGCTCCCGCGGCGTCCGGCTTGGCGTTGGTCCTGCGATCAAAGCGTTGGGGATCTTCTTGATGGCCACCTGCTGGCCTGGGGGGCGTGGCCGGACACGCCCCCGGGGGAGGGCTCAGTGGGGGGGAGGGGACAGGTGTGTGGGGAGCAGTAAAGAGGGGGGACTCAAGGTGTGCCCAGGTGTGCCCCAGGTGTGCCCAGGTGTATCAATGGATATCCCCAGGTGTTCCCAAGTTATCCCCAGGTGTTTCCAGGTGTGCCCAGGGGTGTCCAGGTATCCCCAGATGTGCCCAGGTGTATTAGCATACATCCCCATGTGTCCCAGCTGTGTCCAGGTGTATCTCAGGTGTACCAGGTGTCCCAGGTGTCCCCACCTGTGCCCAGGTATATCCCAGGTGTATCAGTGGATATATATCCAGGTGTCCCCCAGCTGTGCCCAGGTGTTTCAGCTGACATCCCCAGGTGTCCCCAGGTGTCCCCCACCTGTGCCCAAGTGTATCTCAGGTGTACCAGGTGTCCCCCAGGTATCCCCACCTGTGCCCAGGTGTATCCCAGGTGTACCCAGGTGTATCAGTGGATATCCCCAGGTGTCCCCAGGTGTCCCCACCTGTGCCCAGGTGTATCTCAAATGTATCTCACGTGTGCCCAGGTGTACCCCAGGTGTCCCCCAGGTGTACCCCAGGCATCCCCCAGGTGTCCCCCAGGCGTCCCCACCTGTGTCCCGCCTCCGCGCCGAGCTGACCACGCCGTAGGCGCCGGTGCCGATGGTCTCGATGATCTCGTGCACCGTGGCCACGTCGAAGGTGGCGTCGGCCAGCGCCTTGAGCAGCGCCAGCGTCCCGAGAGCGTCGCGCGGGGGGCCGTCCTCGGCGAGGGTCCGACATATGGCCTGGCGGGGCCCGAAAAGTGCTGAGGGGGGTGCCGGAATCGCGATATGACCTGTCCCTGTCGCGATATAACCCTGTCCCTGTCGCGATATAACCCTGTCCCTATCGCGATATAACCCCGTCCCTATCGCGATATAACCCTGTCCCTATCGCGATATGACCTGTCCCTATCACGATATAATCTGCTCCTATCGCGATATAACCTGTCCCTGTTGCAATATAACCGGTCCCTATCGTAATATAACCCCGTCCTTATCGCGATATAACCTGTCCCTATGGCGATATAAACATGTCCCTATGGCGATATAACCTGTCCCTATCGTGATATAACCTGTCCCTATCACGATATAACCCTGTCCCTATCGCGATATAACCTGCTCCTATCGCGACATAACCTGCCCCCATGGCACTACAACGTCTCTATCGCGACATATCGCAACACAGCGTCGTCTATCGCGACATATCCGCGACACAGCAGCCCCTATCGCTGACATGTCAGCGACATACTTGGCGTTTCTATTGCGATAGATCGGCTGAGGTCCGGGGGTTCCCAAAATCCCCATGGTGAAGGGCGATTTTGCGGAGAATTTGAGAGGCGAATTTTGGGGAGAATTTTGGGGGGATTTTGGGGGAATTTTTGGTGAATTTTTTGGTGAATTTTGGGGGAATTTTTGGTGAATTTTGGGGGAATTTTGGGGTCAATTTTTAGTGAATTTTGGGCAGATCTTGGACAAATTTTGGGTGAATTTTGGGTGAATTTGGGGGAATTTTGGGGGCAGTTTTGGGGTGAATTATGGGAGGATTTTGGGTAATTTCTGGGCTAATTTTGAGATAATTTTTGGGTTAATTTTGGGTGAATTTTGGGTGAATTTGGGGTGAATTTGGGGTGAAGTTTGAGGCAGTTTTGGGGAGAATTTAGGAGAAGATTCTGGGTGATTTTTAGGTTAATTTTGGATGAATTTTGGGTGAATTTGAGATGAATTTGGGGTGAGTTTTGGGGGCAGTTTTGGGGTGAATTTAGGGAAGATTCTGGGTGATTTTTCGGTTAATTTTGGGGTGAATTTTGAGTGAATTTTGGGGTGAATTTTTTAGTGAATTTCGGGCAGATCTTGGGCGAATTTTGGGTGAATTTTGGCCAATTTTGGGTGAATTTCCGCGGTGAGTTTCAGCTTAACATCGAGCTGAAACTCGAGGCGAATCTCGGATGAATTTTGGGGGATTTTGGACAATTTTGGATAATTTCGGATCCTTTAATCCCCAGAGCCCTGAGGGGGTTTAGGGGGAGTCCCAAAACCCCGAAAATCCCGAGAAAAATCCCAAAATCCGCTCTGGGTGGTTCCCAGTCCCTCCAGTCCCTCCCAGTTCCCCCAACCCATTCCCAGTCCCCAGTTCTCCCCCTCCCCCGGGAGCTCTTACCGCCCCTGGCTCCCGCCAAAACCCCGGAAGTGGCGCCGCCCCGGCCACGCCCACCGCGGCCTTCGGCAAATTCCGGCTCCTCCCGGCGGTTCCGGAGGAATTCCCGCTCGGCTCGATGGTTGCCAGGCAACGCCCGGCGCGTCCCGATGGTTTTCGGGCAATTTTGGGTTCGTCTCTGTGATCCTGGAGGACTCCCGGCCCGTCTCTATGGTTACCGGCTGCCGCTGATGCGCATGCGCAGAGCCGAGACTTTCCGGATCCGCCGCTTCAAGCAGGCCATAGTTCAAAAATGGGTGAAAATGAGCAAAATAAAGGGGAAAGTAAAGCCCAAAAATCCTGATCGGGGACATCAATAATTTGGGGCGGACGAAATTTGAACCCTAAAGCCAAAAACTGTAATCGCGGTTTCGTCTCTATGATCCTGGAGGACTCCGGCCCCGTCTCTATGGTTACCGGCTGCCGCTGATGCGCATGCGCAATGCCGGGACTTTCGTGTCGCCGCTGCAATAGGCCGTACACCAAAAAACAACGAAAATTCACAAAATTCAGGGAAATAAGGCCCAGAATCTGCATCGGATACATCAATAATGGGGGGAACGGTCCAAATTTGGAATCTAAGAGCCAAAAACGTGATCGCAGTTTCGTCTCTATGATCCTGGAGGACTCCCGGCCCGTCTCTATGGTTTCGGCTGTCGCTCTGCGCATGCGCGGCGCGGAGATTTCTGGGCCGAGGCTGCAACAGGCCGTAACCCAAAAAACAAGGAAAATACACAAAAATCAGAGAAATCAATCCCAGAATCGTGATTGGGGACATCAATAATGGGGGAGACCGGCCAAAATTCGGTCTCTAAGAGCCAAAAACGGTGATCGCGGCCTCGTCTCTATGACCCTGGAGGACTCCCGGCCCGTCTCTATGACCTTGGAGGACTCGCCGCTCCTCTCGATGGTTTTGGCGGCCGGAGCGGCCCCGTCTCTATGGTTACCGGCAGTGTCTCTGCGCATGCGCAACGCCGGCACTTCCGGGTCGCCGCTATGAGGGACCGGACGCGGGAACTGCGCCGGGTGAGACCCCAAAGAACGGGGAAAAAAACCCCAAAATTGGGAAAAAAACCCCAAAATCCGGAAAAGAGGCCCAGAAACCAGAAAAGCAGCGCGGATTCGGGACCGGGGAGCCGGAAACGGCGGGAAGGGCCCAAAAGTGCAACGGGAGGGGGAGAGGGGCGGAAGTGGGGGCGAGCCAGAAATGGGGAAAATTCTCAAAATGGGGAAAATGACCCAAAATGGGGAAAATGACCCAAAATGGGAAAAATGACCCCAGAATTCGGAGGTTTTGACCCCCAAAATCGGGAGGTTTTAACTCAAAATCGGGTTTTTTAACCCAAAATCGGATTTTTGACCCCAAAATCGGATTTTTGACCCAAAATCGGATTTTTTGACCCCCAAATCGAGTTTTTGACCCAAAATCGGATTTTTCTTGACCCCAAATCGGGTTTTGAACCCAAATCGGATTTTGAACCCAAATCGGATTTTTGGACCCAAAATCGGATTTTGACCCAAAATCAGTTTATTTTACCCCAAATCGGAATTTTTTTACCCCCAAATCGGAATTTTTTGACCCCCAAATCGGATTTTTTGACCCCCAAATCGGATTTTTTGACCCCCAAAAATCGGGTTTTTTTGACCCAAAATCGGATTTTTTACCCAAAAATCGGATTTTTTGACCCCAAATAGGATTTTTTGACCCAAAATCGGATTTTTGACCCAAAATCGGACTTTTGACCCCAAATCCGAGTTTTTTGACCCAAAATTGGATTTTTTAACCCAAATTTTGGTTTTTCCCCCTCAGGTCTCGGACTCCGGACTTTCGGACTCGGGGAGGGGGCGGAAGCTCCGCCCACCCAGGGACCCCGCCCTGGCCCAGGTGGGCGTGGCCTCGTTCACCTATCGTGATATAAACATGTGACTATCGCGATATAACCGTGTCCCTGTCGCGATATAACCGTGTCCCTATCGCGATATAACCTGTCCCTATCGCGATATAACCGTGTCCCTATCACGATATAACCCTGTCCCTATCGCGATATAACCGTGTCCCTATCGCGATATAACCTGTCCCTATCGCGATATAACCGTGTCCCTATCGCGATATAACCCCGTCCCTATCGCGATATAACCAGTCCCTATCGTGATATAACCCCGTCCTTATCGCGATATAACCGTGTCACTATCGCGATATAACCCTGTCCCTATCGTGATATAAGTGTCACTATCGCGATATAACCTGTCCCTGTCGCGACATAAGCGTCTCTATCGCAATATAACCGCGTCTCTATTGTGACATAAGCGTCTCTATCGCGATATAAGAATCCCTATCGCGATATAAGAGTCTCTATCGCGATATAAGTGTCTCTATCGCGATATAACCCCGTCTCTATCGCGATATATCACAGGCGCGGCGCGCGGGGGCGGGGCTGCGCTCGCTGGAGCTGCGCGCGGCCGTGTCCCTGTCGCAATATATCGCGATATAAGACTCCCTATCGCGATATATCGCGATATAACCCTGTTTCTATCGCGACATGACATGTGGCAGGCGCGGCGCGCGGGGGCGGGGCTGCGCTCGCTGGAGCTGCGCGCGGCTGTGTCCCTATCGCGACATATCGCGATATAAGTGTCTCTATCGCGACATGTGGCAGGCGCGGCGCGTGGGGGCGGGGCTGCGCTCCCTGGAGCTGCGCGCGGCCGTGTCCCTGTCGCGATATATCGCGATATAAGTGTCTCTGTCGCGATATAACATCTCAGGCGCGGCGCGTGGGGGCGGGGCTGCGCTCCCTGGAGCTGCGCGCGGCCGAGCTGGAGCAGCTGCAGGAGCAGGCGCTGGCCACGCCCCTCCCCCCGCCCGGTAACGCCCCCGAAACGCGCGGGAGGGATTGGGGGATTTGGGGGAATTTGGGGGATTTTTTGAGGGAATTTGGGGATTTTTGGGGGAATTTTGGGTGAATTTTGGGGGGATTTTTGGGGATTTTTGGTTTAATTGTTGGGGATTTTTGGGTGAATTTTGGGGAATTTTTTTGGAATTTGGGGGAGATTGTGGGGATTTTTGGTTTAATTTTTTTGGGATTTTTGGGTGAATTTGGGGGCATTCTTGGGCATTTTTGGGTGAATATTTGGGGATTTTTTTGGGAATTTTGGGTGAATTTTGGGCATTTTTGGGTGAATTTTGAGGGATTTTGGGGGAATTTTGGGTAAATTTTGGGTGAATTTTGGATGAATTTTGGGGGATTTTTTGGGGGTTTTTGGGGATTTTTGGGGAAATTTTGGGTGAATTTTGGGGGATTTTTGGGGATTTTTGGGGGAAATTTTGGGGATTTTGGGGTGAATTTTGGGGGATTTTTGGGGAATTTTGGGAGATTTTGGGTGAATTTTGGGGATTTTTGGTTTAATTTTTGGGGATTTTTGGGGAGATTTTTGCGGAATTTTGGGTGAATTTTGGGTGAATTTCAGGGGAATTTTGGGGGATTTTTGGGGAAACTATTGGGGATTTTGGGGTGAATTTTTTGGGAATTTTGGGTGAATTTTGGGGGATATTTTGGGTGAATTTTGGGGATTTTTGGTTTAATTTTTTGGGGATTTTTGGGTGAATTTTGAGTGAATTTGGGGGGATTTTTGGGCATTTTTGGGTGAATTTTGGGAAAATTTTTGGGGATTTTTGGGTGAATTTTTGGGTGGATTTTGGGGGAATTTTGGGGGGAATTTTGGGGGATTTTTGGTTTAATTTTTTGGGATTTTTTGGGGGAAATTTTGGGTGAATTATGGGGGATTTTGAGGACACTATTGGGGATTTTGGGGTGAATTTTTTGGGATTTTTGGGGTGGATTTTGGGTAATTTTGGGTAATTTTGGCACCCCCAGAGCTCCAGCAGGACCTGCAGCGGGTTCTGGGTGAATTTTGGGTGAATTTTGGGTAATTTTGGGTAATTTTGGGTAATTTTGGCACCCCCAGAGCTTCAGCAGGACCTGCAGCGGGTTCTGGGTGAATTTTGGGTGAATTTTGGGCGGATTTTGGGTAATTTTGGGTAATTTTGGCACCCCCAGAGCTCCAGCAGGACCTGCAGCGGCTCCGGGACGAGATCCAGGAACTGACCCGGGAGATCCGGGCGGGGCTGCGAGGTACCCCCAAAAACCCCCCAAAAACACCCCAAAAACACCCCAAAAACACCCCAAAACCACCCCAAAAATATCCCAAAAATATCCCAAAAATATCCCAAAAACACCCCAAAAAATATCCCAAAAACACCCTACAAAAATATCCCCAAAAATATCCCAAAAACACCCCAAAAACACCCCAAATTATCCCCAAAACACCCAAAAATATCCCAAAAACATCCCCAAAACACCCCAAATTATCCCCAAAAACACCCCAAAAATATCCCAAAATATCCCAAAAACAACCCAAAATAACCCGAAAAATATCCCAAATTATCCCCAAAAACACCCCAAAAATATCCCAAAAACATCCCAAAAACACCCCAAAAATATCCCAAAAATATCCCCAGAATATCCCAAAAACATCCCAAAAATGTCCCCAAAAATATCCCAAAAACACTCCCAAAAATATCCCAAAATATCCCCTAAAAACACCGCAAAAAATATCCCCAGAATATCCCAAAAACACCCCAAAAACACCCTAAAAACACCCCAAAAATATCCCAAAACAACCCAAAATAACCCTGAAGGAAAATATCCCCAAATTGTCTAAAAACACCCCTCAAAAGGGGTATCCCAAAGATCACTTTCCCGAAAATATCCCAAAAAACACTCCCAAAAGAAATATCCCAGAAACACCCCAAAAATATCCCAAAATAACCCGAAAAATATCCCAAATTATCCCCAAAAACACCTCAAAAATATCCCCAAAAATATCCCAAAAATATCCCCAAAAATATCCCGAAATAACCCAAAAAATATCCCAGAGTGTCCCCAAAAAATATCCCAAAATATCCCAAAAATATCCCAAAATAATCCCCAGGTGTCCCAAAAACATCCCAAAAATGTCCCAAAATGTCCCAAAAACACCCCAAGAAATCTCCCAAAAGTGTCCCCAAAATAATCCCAAAAATATCCCAAAAGATATCCCCAAAATATCACAAAACATGTCAAAAGTAATCTAGAATTGTCCCTAGCACCCCAAAAATATCCCAAGAATGACGAGAAAAATATCCCAAAATATCCCCCAAAAACACCTCAAAGAATATCCCAAAAATATCCTAAAAATATTCCCAAAAATATCCCCAAAGATATCCCAAAAACGTCCCAAAGATGTCCCAAAGACGTCCCAAGAATATCTAAAATGTCCCCAAAAGCACCCCAAAAGGCCTCCCTCAGGAATATCCCCAAAAATATCCCAAAAATATCCCCAAAAACACCCCAAAATATCCCAAAACACGCCAAAAATATCCCCAAAAATATCCCAAAAATATCCCAAAAATATCCCAAAATATCCCAAAAATATCCCAAAAATATCCCAAATTATCCCAAATTATCCCAAGAATATCCCCAAAAATATCCCAAAAATATCCCAAAATAACCCGAAATATCCCCAAAATATCCCCAAAATATTTGGGGTTTTCCCCAAATTTTTGGAGTTTTCCCCAAATTTTTGGAGTTTTCCCCAAATTTTAGATTTTTTTTCCCCAAATTTTGCTTTTACCTCCAAATTTTCGTGATTTTCTCCAAATTTTTTTGGTTTTTCCCCAAATTTTTCATTCTTTCCCCCAAATTTATTTTTTCCCCCCAAATTTTGGGGTTTTTTCCCAAATTTTGGTGCCAGGGCTGGAGCCGAGCAGGGAGGACGAGGAGAACCCGAAATCCATCGGGGCCAGAGTGCGGCGCACCCAGGTGGGGGTGGGGAATTTTGGGAGTTTTTGGGATTTTTTTGGGAATTTTAGAGGAATAGGGAGGCTAGAGAATTACATGGGGAATTTTCTGAGGGTTTTTGGGGAGGGATATGCAGGAAAGATCTGGGGGAATTTTTGGGGGAATTCTAGGGGGATTTTAAGGAACTAAGGGAATTTTTGAAGAATTTCAGAGAATTTTTGAGGGGATGTGGGGATCTTTAGGGACACTCTGAGATTTTTGGGGATTTTGGGGATTCTGAAGGGATCTTAGGGGAGAACTGGGGAATATTTGAGGATTTTTTTAGGGGATTTTGAGGAGGACTCAGGAGAATTTTGGGGATTTTGGGGAAATTTGGGCATAGGGGGACTTGGCTGAAATTTGGGGAATTTTGGGGAATTTTTGGGATTTTTGGGGATTTTTTTGGGGAAAATTTTGGGGAATTTTGGGGGTTTTGGGGGGAATTTTGGGAAATTTGATGGGATTTGGCTGAAATTTGGGGGAATTTTGGGGATTTTTGGGGAAATTTTGGGGATTTTTTGGGGAATTTTGAGGGATACGGGGGATTTTTCAGGAATTTTGGGGATTTTGGGGATTTTAGGGAATTTTTAGGGGAATTTTGGGAAATTTTGATGGGATTTGGCTGAAATTTGGGGGATTTTTGGGAATTTTTGGGGAAATTTTGGGAGGATTTGGCTGAAATTTGGGGGAAATTTTGGGGGAATTTTGGGGAAATTTGGGGATTTTTTGGGGAATTTTGGGGTTTTAGGGGAGGAATTGTAGGGAAGATCTGGGGGAATTTTGGGGGAAATTTGGGGGGTTTAGGGAATTTTGGGGATTTTTGGAGAATTTTGGGGAGATTTTGGGAGATTTTTGGGGGAATTTTGGGGATTTTTTTTAATTTTTTGGGGGATTTCAGAGATTTTGGGGGGATTTTGGGGATCCTGGGGATTTTTTTGGGGGTTCCCTGGGTGGAATTTTGGGGAAATTTTGGGAGAATTTGGGAGAATTTTGGGTGAATTTAGCTCATTCTTACTTGCTTGTTCAGCGGATTTTAGGGATTTCTTTCTTGGGATTTTGGGCATTTTTGGGGGCTGATTCTATGAGGGATTTTTGGGATTTTGGGGTTTTTGGGGCGCCCCTGACAGAATTTTTGATGTCCCTGGGTGAAATTTTGGATAAATTTGGGTGAATTTTGGGTGCATTTTGGTCATTTCTGGGTGATTCTCGCGCGTATTTCGCGGTGGATTTTGGGATTTCTTTGCGGATTTTGGGCATTTTTGGGGCGATTCTCGCCGGGATTTTTGGGATTTTGGGGTTTTTTGGGCGCCCTGACGGAAGTTGGGGGTCCCTGGGTGAAATTTTTGGATAAATTTGGGAGAATTTGGGTAAATTTTTATTATTTTTCGGTCGCGTTTCTCTCTCATTCAGCCTTGGATTCATTGGCGGGATTTTTAGGGATTTCTTCTGGATTTTAGGCATTTTTAGGCCGATTCTCGCGAGTTTTTAGGATTTTGGGGTTTTTGGGGCGCCCTGACTGAATTTTGATGTCCCTGGGCGAAATTTTGGATAAATTTGGGTGAATTTTGGGTGGATTTTGGTTATTTCTGGGTGATTCCCGCGCGTATTTCGCGGCAGATTTTGGGATTTCTTTGCGGATTTTGGGCATTTTTGGGGCGATTCTCGCGGGGATTTTTGGGATTTTGGGGTTTTTTGGGGCGCCCTGACTGAATTTTGATGTCCCTGGGCGAAATTTTGGATAAATTTGGGTGAATTTTTGGGTGGATTTTGGTTATTTCTGGGTGATTCAGCAGCGTATTTCAGCGGTTTTAAGGATTTCCAGTGATTTTGGGCATTTTTGGGGCGATTCTCGCCGGGATTTTGGGGATTTTGGGGTTTTTTGGGGCGCCCTGACGGAATTTGGGGGTCCCGGGCCAGCCTGAGGGTCCTGGCGCCAGTCTGGTTCTAGAGCTGCAGGCTGCTGCAGAAGCCCTGATGACCCGGCAGCAGCGGCCTCAGCGCCTCGGCAGCTACAGATCGGTGAGAGAAAAACCCAAATTTGGGGGGCCCAAAAAAATCCGGGGGGCCCAAAAAAAAAATTCGGGGGGTCCCAACACTTGGAGGGGGTCCCCAAAAAAATTTTCGGGGTGAAAAAAATTTCAGGGGTTTAAAACAATTAATTTGGGGGAGTTTCAAAAAATTTGGGGGTAATAAAAATAATAAATTTTGGGGGGTCCTAAAAAAATCCGGGGGGGCCCAAAAAATTTCCAGGGTGGCAAAAAATCCAGAGGGGTCCCCAAAAAATTTGGGGGGTGACAAAGGAATTGGGGGAGTTCAAATAAAAAAATTTGGGGGTAATAAAAGTAAAATTTAGGGGGTTAAGTAAAAATTTGGGGGTCCCAAAAAATCCGGGGAGACCCAAAAAATTTTTCAAAGGGGTGGCAAAAAATCCAGAGGGGCCCAAAAAAAATTTGGGGGGTGACAAAGAAATTGGGGGGGTCATAAAAAAAATTGGGGGTCTTAAAAAATTTTTAGTGGTTTAAAAAAATTAATTGGGGGTCCCAAAAAATCCCGGGGGGTCCCAAAAAAATTCCAGGGGTGGCAAGAAAATCCAGAGGGGTCCCCAAAAAAAATTTGGGGGTTCCAACCCTTGGAGGGGTCCCCAAAAAATTTTTTGAAGCGTCAAAAAAAATTTCAGGGGTTTAAAACAATTAATTTGGGGGAGTCTCAAAGGATTTGGGGGTAATAAAATAAAATTTGGGGGGTCCCCCAAAAAAATCCCGGGGGTCCCAAAAAATTTTTCAAGGGGTGGCAGAAAATCCAGAGGGTCCCCAAAAAAATTTGGGGGGGGGGTCACAAAAAAAAAATTGGGGGTCAGAAAAAAATTATTGTGGCATAAAAAAAATTCAAGGGGTTAAAAAAATTAATTTGGGGAGTCCCAAAAATTTGGGGGTCTCAAAAAATCCCGGGGGGTCCCAAAAAATTCAGGGGTGGCAAAAAATCCAGAGGGGTCCCCAAAAAAATTTGGGGGGTCCCAACACTTGGAGGGTCCCCAAAAAAATTTTTAGGGGTGGTAAAATTTCAGGGGTTTAAAACAATTAATTTGGGGAGTGTCAAAGGATTTGGGGGTAATAAAAATAAAATTTGGGGGAGTCCCAAAAAATCCCGGGGGCCCCAAAAAAAATTCAGGGGTGGCAAAAATCCAGAGGAGCCCAAAAAAAAAATTTGGGGGTCACAAAAAAAATTGGGGGTCACAAAAAGGTGGGGGGTCTCAAAATATTTTTTGGGTTTTCCCAATTTTTTGGGGTTTTGTCCCAAATTTTGGGGTCCCCAATCCCAAATTTCAGGTCCCCAATCCCAAATTTTGGGGGTTTTGTTCCCAATTTTGGGTTTTCCCAATTTTTGGGTTTCCCCAAATTTTTGGGGGGTTTTTCCCAAATTTTAGTTTTTTTCCCAATTTTTGGGATTCTGACGAAAATTTTTGGGGTTTTCCCAATTTTTGGGATTCCTGACCCGAGAAATTTTTGGGGGTTTTCCCAATTTTGGGATTTTCCCCAATTTTTTTGGGGTTTTTCCCAATTTTTGGGTTTCCAGACCCAGAATTTTTAGGGTTTTTCCCAATTTTTTGGAGTTTTTCCCAATTTTTGGGATTTCTGATCCGAATTTTTGAGCTTTTTCCCCCAACTTTTGGGATTTTTCCCAATTTTGGGGTTTTCTAATTTTTGGGGTTTTTTCCCCAAATTTTGGGGTTTTTTCCCAAATTTTGGCTTTTTCCACAATTTTTGGGATTCCTGATCCAAATTTTTGGGGTTTTCCCAATTTTTGGGATTTTTCCCCAATTTTTGGGATTCCTGACCTCAATTTTTGTTTTTCCCCAAATTTTTGGGTTTTTCCCCGAATTTGGAAACCAGCCGAGGAGCCCCCGATTGTCGGGAGGAGGAGCTGGAGCAGATGCTGGAGTCGAGGCCAGAGCTGAGATCTTAAGTGTCCAACGTGAGGTCTGGGGAGAATTCGGCGATTTTGGGAAAGAATTGGGATTTTTGGGATTTTTGGGAATTTTTTTGATTTTTGGGGATTTTTTTGGAATTTTGCGATTTTTTTGAGGATTTTTTTGGGATTTTTTGGGGTCGGGGATCTTCAGTGTCCAGCGTGAGTCTAGAGGGGAGAATTTAGGGGGATTTTGGGCAAATTTGGGAATTTAGGGAATTTTTGAGGGATTTTTTCCTGATTTTTTGTGATTTTTTGGGATTTTTGGAGGGATTTTTGAGGATTTTTTGAGGGGATTTTGGGGTTTTGGGTGGGGATCTTAAGTGTCCAACGTGAGTCTGGGGAGAATTTGGGGGATTTTGGGCAAATTTGGGAATTTTGGGATTTTTTGAGGATTTTTTGCGCAATTGGGATTTTTGGAGTTTTTGGGTTTTGTATTTTTTTCTATTTTTGCCATTTTAGGAATTTTTTTCCGCGGGGGGGTTTTTGGGGAATTTCACTTTTTTTCCCCTAAATTTCCCAAATTACAGGTCACTTTTGGGATTTTTGGGGTTTTGGCCCCCAGGTGCTGCTGTCGGTAGGCGAGATTTTTCCCAGTTTTTCTGGGGTTTTTGTATTTTTAAGCCATTTTTAGGAATTTTTTCACGGGGTTTTTTTTGGGGAATTTCACTTTTTTCCCAAATTTCCCAAATTTTGGGTCCATTTTGGGATTTTTTGGGTTTTTTTTCGATTTTTGGAGGCTTTTTTAGGGGGTTTTTTTAGAGGATTTTTTTGAGGATTTTTTATTTTTATTTTTCTTTAATTTTTTCTATTTTAGCCATTTCTGCTTTCGATTTTCCACGGGGTTTTTTGGAATTTCACTTTTTCCCAAATTTCCCAATTTTTGGGTCCATTTTGGGATTTTTGGGATTTTTGGCATTTTCCCCCAGGTGCTGCTGTCAGCGGGATTTTTAGAGATTTTTTCTGGGGTGTTTTTTTCTATATTTGCCTTTTTTAGGAATTTTTTCACTGGGGGGTTTTTGGGGAATTTCACTTTTTCCCCAAATTTCCCAAATTTTGGGATTTTTTGGGATTTTTTGGGATTTTCCCCCCCCCAGGTGCTGCTGTCGGCACGGAGTTTTTTTTAATTTTTCTTTAATTTTTTTCTATTTTAAGCCATTTTTAGGGAATTTTTTCGCGGGGGTTTTTTGGGGGAATTTCACTTTTTTCCCAAATTTCCCAAATTTTGGGTCCATTTTGGGATTTTTTGGGATTTTTTGGGTTTTTTGGAAGGGTTTTTTAGAAGATTTTTCTGTATATTTTTTTAGGATTTTCAGTATTTTTTTATATTTTTGCCATTTTTAGGAATTTTCACGGGTTTTTTGGGGAATTTCACTTTTCCCAAATTTCCCAATTTTGGGTCCATTTTGGGATTTTACAGCATTTTTGGGATTTTTCCCCCAGGTGCTGCTGTCAGCTTGGCGAGGGGATTTTTAGGATTTTTCTGGGGTGTTTTTTTCTATTTTTGCCATTTTTAGGAATTTTTTCACGGGTTTTTTGTTGGGGAATTTCACTTTTTCCCCAAATTTCCCAAATTTCGGGTCCATTTTGGCATTTTTCGGCATTTTTGGCCCCAGGTGCTGCTGTCAGTAGGCAGACTTTGAGGATTATTTTTAAAATTTTTTTTGTATTTTATTTTTCTATTTTTGCCATTTCTCAGCTCGATTTTCACGGGGTTTTTGGGGGATTTCGCTTTTTGTTCCCAAATTTTGGGATTTTTGGCATTTTTCGGCATTTTTGGCCCCCAGGTGCTGCTGTCGGTGAGAAATTTTTTAATTTTTCTTTAATTTCTTTCTATTTTTGCCATTTTTAGGAATTTTTTCACGGGGTTTTTGATTTCACTTTTCCCAAATTTCCCAAATTACAGGTCCATTTTGGCATTTTTTGGCATTTTCGGCATTTTGGCCCCAGGTGCTGCTGTCGGCGGTGGCAGGCGCTGCAGTCGAACGCTGACTAGCCGGGGCAGCTGCACGCGCTGCGAGGCTAGCTGACCTGAGGGAGCTCGGGGAGCTCTTCCAGCTGCTGGGCGGCCGTGGAGAGGCGCAGGTCGCGACTGGTTTGGACTGGGATAAACTGGGATAAACTGGTTTGTACTGGGAGGGAAAAATCCCGGTTGGGGCAAAAACGGCCGAAATTGAAAAAATGGCGAAATTTGGGCAGCGGTGAAATTTGGCCAAAAAATGGCAAGTGTGAGAGAAAATGGGACTGGGATGGACTGGGATGGGACTGGTTTATACTGGGACAGACTGGTTTGTACTGGGAGGGAAAAATCCCGGGCGGTTTAGAGGCTTGACGCTAGAATTGGGAACAACAGCGAAATTGGGGAGAAAAAGCGGAGATGGAGAGAGAAAATGGGACTGGGAGGGACTGGTTTGGACTGGTTTATGCCTGGGATAAAGCTGGTTTTGTACTGGGAGGGAAAAATCCCGGCGGTTTGGAACCTTGGCCGAAAGCGAGTGAGCTGGAAGCGGCAGTAATTTGGAAGAAAAAGGAGGTGCAAAGTGGGGGAGAAAATGGGACTGGGATGGAGACTGGGAATGGACTGGGATGGGACTGGGAGGGACTGGTTTATACTGGGATAAACTTGGTTTTGTACTGGGAGGAAAAATCCTGGCGGTTCTGCGGAAAAAGCTTGGCCGAGAGTGCCAAAAGCGGAAATTTGGAAGAAAAATAAAGCGAGTGAAGCCGAAAAAGGGTGAAATTGAGAAAATGTGGAACTGGGATGATGGACTGGGATGGGACTTCGGTTTATACTGGGAGGAGGACTGGGAGGGAGAAAAATCCCGGCGGTTTGGAGGCAAAAGCAGCGGAAAGTGCAAAAAGCGGAAATAAGGGCGAACGCGGTGAAGTGGGGGAAAAGCGGGGGAGTGGAGAGAAAATGGGACTGGGAGGGACTGGTTTGGACTGGTTTATACTGGGATAAAGCTGGTTTGTACTGGGAGGGAAAAATCGGCGGTTCTGTTGAGAAACAGCGAAATTGAGGCGAAAAAATAGGGAAATTTGGAAGAAAAATAGTAAGCAAAATTGGGGCGATAAAAAGGTGAAATTAAGGGAGAAAATGGAACTACTGGGATGGACTGGGATGGGACTGGTTTATACTGGGAGGGACTGGGAGGAGGGACTGGGAGGAAAAATCCCGGCCGGTTTTGGACAACGCGGCCGAGAAATGCGGGAGACAAAAATGGGGAAATTGTTCGGAGAAAAATGGGACTGGGATGGGACTGGTTTGTACTGGTTTTGGATCTGGACTGTACTGATGGAACTGGGGACGGACTGGGGCCGGACTGGTTTATACTGGGAGGAAAAATCGGCCGGTTTAGAGGCAGCAGTGGCCCGAAAGTGGGGAAGAAGTGGAACTAGGAGGGGAACTGGTTTATACTGGTTTATACTGGTCTGTACTGGTTTATACTGGTTTGTACTGGTGCAGGGGAGCTGCTGGACGGCGTGGAGGCATCCGTGCAGGACTGGGCTCCCATACTGGTTTATACTGGTTTATACTGGTTTCTATGGAGTTTCTATGGGGTTTTGGGTTTGTACTGGTTTGTACTGGTTTATACTGGTTTTGTACTGGTCATTACTGGTGCAGGGGGAGCGCTGCTGGACCCGGCGATGGGCGCCCGTGCAGGACTGGAAGCTCGACGTACTGGTTTATACTGGTTTATGCTGGTTTCTATGAAAGTTCCTATGGGGTTTTTGGTCCGTTACTGGTTTTATACTGGTTTATACTGGTTTGTACGCTTTCGGTCTGTACTGGTGCAGGAGCTGCTGGACGGCGTGGAGGACATGCGATGCAGGACTGGGCTCCATACTGGTTTATACACGGTTTATACTGGTTTCTATGGATTTCTATGGGGTTTTTGGGTCCATACTGGTTTGTACTGGTTTGTACTGGTTTATACTTTCGGTCTGTACTGGTGCAGGGGAGCTGCTGGAGCTGGCGTGGAAGCATGCGGTGCTGGAACTGGGCTCCGATGCTGCGTTTTATACTGGTTTATACTGGTTTCTATGGATTCCGATGGGGTTTTTGGGTTTGTACTGGTTTGTACTGGTTTATACTGGTTTGTACTGGTTTATACTGGTTTATACTGGTTTTTGTACTGGTTTATACTGGTTTGTGCTTTGTGTGCAGGAATGGCTACGCTCGGACGCGTGGGCTCCGTGCGGA
The DNA here is from genome assembly GCA_034336665.1 of Luscinia megarhynchos. Classification (NCBI taxonomy): domain Eukaryota; kingdom Metazoa; phylum Chordata; class Aves; order Passeriformes; family Muscicapidae; genus Luscinia; species Luscinia megarhynchos. Next base: position 67,403 of record JAPFBE010000090.1, on the reverse strand, counting down.
CTAGCTCCATACCGTTTATACTGGTTTATACTGGTTTCTATGGATTCCCTATGGGGTTTTTGGAGATTCCATACTTTGGTTTATACTGGTTTGTACTCGCGGTCTGTATACTGGTGCGAGGGACTGCTGTGGGACGCGTGGGCGCCGATGCAGGACTGGGCTCCCATACTGGTTTATACTGGTTTATACTGGTTTCTATATGGATTTCTATGGGGGTTTTTTGGGTCATACTGGTTTGTACTGGTTTGTACTGGTTTGTACTGGTCTGTACTGGTGGTGCAGGGGGAGCTGCTGGACGTGGGCTCACGTGCAGGACTGGGCTCCATACTGGTTTATACTGGTTTATACTGGTTTCTATGGATTCCTATGGGGGTTTTGGGTCCATACTGGTTTGTACTGGTTTATACTGGTTTATACTGGTGCAGGGGAGGCTGCTGGACGTGGGCATACGTGCAGGACTGGGCTCCATACTGGTCTTTATACTGGTTTATACTGGTTTCTATGGTTCTATGGGGTTTTGGGTCCATACTGGTTTGTACTGGTTCATACTGGTTTATACTGGTTTGTACTGGTGCAGGGGAGCTGCTGGACAGCGTGGGCGCCGCGTGCAGGACTGGGCTCCATACTGGTCTATACTGGTTTTATACTGGTGTCTATGGATTTCCTATGGGGTTTTGAGTCATTACTGGTTTATACTGGTTTATACTGGTTTGTACTGGTCTGTACTGGTGCAGGGGAGCTGCTGGACCCGCGTGGAGGCGCCGACCTGCAGGACTCGGGGGCGCGGGTGGGGGAAGAGCTGGCGACCACCTGGGGAGGGAGCAGCGAGCGCCGGCGGAGGCGACGGCGGGCAGGTGAGACTGGGAGGGACTGGGGAGGGACTGGGAATAAACTGGGGAGGGACTGGGGAGGAGGGACTGGGAGGGACTGGGAGGGACTGGGAATAAACACAGGATGGACTGGGGAGGCGAACTGGGAGGGACGGGACCGCGGGGACTGGGAGGGACTGGGACTGATGGACTGGGAGGGGACTGGGAGGGACTGGGAGGGACTGGGACTGGGACTGGGAGGGACTGGGGACTGGGATGGACTGGGAGGGACTGGGAGGGACTGGGAGGGACTGGGAGGGACTGGAGGGACTGGGATGGGACTGGGAGGACTGGGAGGGACTGGGAGGGACTGGGAATAAACTGGGAGGGGACTGGGAGGGGACTGGGAGGGACTGGGGAGACTGGGAGGGACTGGGATGGGACTGGGAGGGAGGGACTGGGAGGGACTGGGATAAGTGGGAGCTGGGATGGGATTGGGAGGGACTGGGATGGACTGGGAGGGACTGGGATGGACTGCAGGAGGGACTGGGATGGACTGGGAGGGACTGGGAGGAACTGGGATGGACTGGGAGGGACTGGGATAAACTGGGAGGCAGAAACTGGGATTTTTGGCAAGCCTGGACTGAGTCCAGACTGGTTTGTACTGGTTTATACTGGACCACCCTGGTTTATATTGATTTATACTGGTCCATACTGGTTTGTACGGTCACTACTGGTCTATACTGGTCCGTACTGGTTTATACTGGTCCGTACTGGTTTGTACCGGTCCGTACTGCTTTATACTGGTCTATACCAGCCCATACCAGTCCATACTGGTCCATACTGGTTTTATACTGGTCCGTACTGGTCCATACTGGTTTATACTGGTCCGCAGAGGCGCCTGGCTCTCGCCGCCTGCGTCTCCGTCGCCATCTTGCTCCTGGTCGCCATCGTGGCCGGCTCGGTGGCCCGCAGGCTGAAGCGCGCGCTCCCGTGGCCGGCTGGGCTGTCAATCACCGATAACGACAGCTCCCATTGGCCGGCTCGCCTGTCAATCAGCGCGAGCAGCAAGATCCCCGTGGCTGAATTACCGCCTTGCCCACGTGCGGTTTCCATTGGCCGGTTCGCCTGTCAATCACCGCGAACGAGCAGCTTCCGATGGCTGGGCTCTCTGCCCGTCCCTTGCGCGGTTCTATTGGCCGGGTTTCGCTGTCAATCACCGTCAGCCCGCCCCGGCTGTTCCTATTGGCTGCGCGGCGCCAGATTCGCCCCCAAAAAATCCCGAAAAAATAAAAAAATTTCAAAAATCTAAAATCGGCTCTGAGCTCCCTCAGAATCCCCAAATCCCACGAATGTCACCCAAAAATCTCCCTCCGAAAAAACCCCAAAAACTCCAAAAGTTCCGAAATCGCCCCAAAATTTCTCTCAATTTTTTTCTTTTTTTTAAATTGTCTTTTTTTTCCCGCCAAAAACTTTGGCAAAATTGCCCCAAAAATGCCCGAGAAAACCCAAAGAACAAAAATTTTAAAAAAACTCCAAATTTTTTTTTTCCCTTTTTTTTTTCCACTCCTCGATTTTTTTTCCGCCAAAAATTTTTGCAAAAACTCCCCAAAATCCCCACAAAAACCTCAAAATAGTGCACCACTCCTCTATTTTCTTTCCTCCAAAATTTTTTTGCAACAAATTCTCCAAAAATCCACCCAAAAAATCCCAAAAATCCCCCCAAAAAAACTCCAAAATTTTTTTCTTTTTTTTTCCTCCTCGACTTTTTTCCGCCAAAAATTTTTGCAAAAATTCTCCCCAACAAACTTCGGAAAAAAAACTCCAAAATTTCTTTTTTCTTCTTCTTTTTTTTCTCTTTTTTTAATTTTCGCTCCTCGATTTTTTTTTCCTCTTGAATTTTTTTTCTCGTCAAAAATTTTTGCAAAAAATTCCCCAAAAAAACAAATCCAAAAATTTCTTTTTGTTTTCTGTTTTTTTCTCAATTTTTTTTCCCCTAAAACTTTTTTGCAAAAGTGCCCGAAAAATCCCCAAAAAACAAGAAAAAAACTCCAAAAAATTTTTTCATTTTTTCTTTTTTCCTGCCAAAAAGTTATTGTAAAATCTCCCCGAAAACAAAAACCTCCAAAATATTTTTTCCTTTTTTCTCCTCTACTTTTTCCCGCCAAAATTTTTTTGCAAAAAAAACAAAAATCTTCCGAAAAAACCAAAAAAACCCCAAAATTTTATTTTTCCTCCATTTTTTTCCTCACAAAATTTTTGTAAAAAAAACTCAAAAACCCTCAAAAAAAGAAACTCAAAATTTTTGTTTTTCTTTTTTTCTTTTTTCTTCTCGATTTTTTTTCCCGCCAAAATTTTTTTCCGCCAAAAAAAAATTCCCGCCAAAAAATTTTTTTAAAAATAATCTCCCGCCAAAACCGCGATCACTCTCCGGGCGGGTCCCGCTCCCACCCCTCCCCCAGCGACCCCCCCGGAAGGGTGCGCAGCCCTCCCCCACCTGCCCGCGGCCACCGCGGCCACCAGCAGCTGCCCACACCTCCCCTCCCCACCTCCTCCTCCCCTCCGACCGGCGCCGGCCCGCCCTCCGCCGGCCGCCCACACCGCCGGCCCGCCCCAGCGCGCGGCCGCGGCCATCAGAAACGAGCGCGAGAATCGCGGCCACGAGCCGCAGGGGACGGCCCAGGGAGGGTCGGTGGGTGACCCCGGTGGTCACTCGGTGGTCAGTGGTCAGTGGGTGACGGTGGTCACTCGAGGGGTCCGTGAGGGGGTCAGTGGAGTGACCCAGTGGTCACTTTCCGGGGGTCCGTCGAGTGGTCAGTTGTGGTCAGAGTGGGCACTGGGTGTCCTTGAGTGGTCACTCGGTGGTCATTAGTGGTCACTCCGTGTCCGTGAGGGGTCAGTGGGTGTCCCTCGGTGGTCAGTTGGTGGCCCAGAGTGGTCACTCGGTAATCCAGGGTGGTCACTTTGTGTCCCTCAGTGGTCAGTTTGTGTCCCTCAGTGGTCATTTTGTGTCCTTAGGGTGGTCACTCCGTGGTCCAGAGGTGGTCACTCCGTGTCCCTCGGTGGTCACTCGGGGTCCCTGAGTGGTCACTCCGTGTCTGCTGAATGGTCACTTTCGGTGGCCCAGAGTGAGTCACTGGCTGGCCCAGAGTGGTCACTGGGTGTCTTTGGTGGTCACTCCGTGTCCGTCACTGGTCATTCCGTGTCCCTCGGTGGTCACTTTGTGTCCCCCGGTGGTCACTCGCTGTCCCTCGGTGGTCACTCGGTGGCCCAGAGTGGCCCCCAGGCTTTGGTGTCCATCACTGGTCACTCGCTGGTCCAGACTGGTCACTCCCAGTCCTTCACTGGTCCTCCCAGTCCCTCACTGGTCCTCCGTGTCCATCACTGGTCCTACTCTCACTGGTCGCTCATCTCACTGGTCACTCCCAGTCTCTACTGTGGTCACTCAGTGTCCCTCACTGGTCACTCTCAGTGGTCACTCTCTCACTGGTCACTCGGTGTCCCCAGTGGTCACTCCGGTGTCCCCAGTGGTCACTCCGTGTCCCAGGGTGGCCTCGGTGGCCACCAGGGAGGATGCAGAGGGCCCCCGGGCAGCCGGGGGGGAGGGCGGCATGGTGGGGGAGGGGCGCCTGGAAAGAGAGAGGGGGAGGGGCGGGAATTAAAAAAAAAATTAGAAAAAATTCCCTAAAAAACATTTAAAAAAATTTAAAAAACCACAAAAAAATCCCCAAAAAATTACAAAAAATTAAAAAAAATTAAAAAAAATTCCCTAAAAAAATTTAAAAAAATTTTAAAAAACCACAAAAAATCCCCCAAAAAATTACAAAAAAATTAAAAAAAATTTAAAAAAATTCTAAAAATCCCTCCCAAAAAATCCCCCAAAAAACTTACAAAAAATTACAAAAAAATTCCCTAAAAAAAACATTAAAAAAGTTATGTCCCCTAAAAAAATTCCCCCAAAAAAATTACAAAAAGAGTTACAAAAGAATTCCTAAATAAAACATTTTGAAAAAAATTCAAAAAATACCCCTAAAAAAACCAAAAACTTACAAAAAAATTCCTAAAAAATTAAAAGAAAAAATTTCACAAAAAATACCCCTAAAAAGGAATTCCCTAAAAAAAACATTAAAATAAAAAAAACTTCCGAAAAAATCCCCGCCAAAAAAATTCGAAAATAAATTCCCCTCAAAAAATCCCCCAAAAAAAATTACAAAAAAATTCCTAAAAAACCATTAAAAAAATTCTAAAAATATCCCCCCACAAAAATCCCCCAAAAAAATTTACAAAAGAAAAATTCTGAAAAAAAATCCCCCTAAAAATCCTAAAAAATATCCCCCCAAAAAAATTACAAAAAAATCCCTAAAAAAACATAAAAAAAAAAATCTAAAAAATCCCCCCAAAAAATTACAAAAAATTAAAAAAAATTTAAAAAAATTCTAAAAAAAATACCTCCCAAAAAATCCCCAAAAAAATTACAAAAAATTCCCCTGAAAAAAAAAAATTTAAAAAAATTCTGAAAAATCCCCCAAAAAAATCCGAAAAAAATTCTCCCCAAAAAATCCCCCCAAAAATTACAAAAAATTCCGAAAAAAAATTCCCAAAAAATCCCCCCCAAAAAAAATCCGAAAAAAATTCCCCAATAAAAAATCGCCCAAAAAATTTAAAAAAAATCCCCCAAAAAATCCCAAAAAATAATTACAAAAACAATTCCCCCAAAAGATCCCCCAAGTGTACCAAAAGAAATTCCCGAGAAAAATTCCCAAAAAAAATCCCCCCAAAAAATCCGAAAAAATTCCCCAATAAAAAATCGCCAAAAAATTTTAAAAAAATCCCCCAAAAAAATCCCAAAAATAATTACAAAACAATTCCCCCAAAAAATCCCCCCAAAAATTACAAAAAATTCCCCAAAAATCCCCCCAAAAATCCCAAAATTCACCTCAAACCCCCTGGACACCCCCAAATCTCCCCAAAATTTCCGCAAAATTTCTCCTGAACCCCCCAAAATCCCCCATAATCCCCCCCCAAAATTCAGCTTTCGAATCCCCCCAAAATCCGCTGAACCGCCCCAAAATCCCGCCCAAAATCCCCCAAAATCCCCCAAAATTCCCCCAAAATCCCCCAAAATCCCCCGAAATTCCCCCAAATCCACCCTGAACCTGCCTAAAAATCCCCCAGAAATTGCAAATTCGCCCCAAAAATCCCCCAAATTTTACTCGAACCCCCCAAAAATCCCCCAAATTTCCCTGAACCCCCCAAAATTCTCCCAAATTCGCTTCGGATCCCCCCAAAATCCTCCTGGATCCCCCAAATCACCCAAAATTGACCCAAAACTCCCCCCAAGATCCCCCTGGACACCCCCAAAATTCACCCAAAAATCCCCCCAAACTCCCCCCAAAATTCACCCAAAATCCCCCAAAATCCCCCCAAAATCCCCCCAAAAATCCCCCCAAAATCCCCCCAAAATTCACCCAAAATCCCCCAAAATCCCCCAAAATCCCCCAAAAATCCCCCGGACCTGCCTCGGGCGGTTCTGTGGCGGCGCCAGAGCGAGGTGGGGCGGGGCCCCCTAAAATCCCCTCAGGGGCCCCAAAAACCCCAAAAACCCGCCCGGGATGGGGGAGGGGCGAGGGAGCAGCGGAACGCCCCAAAAACGGCCAAAAAAAATCCCCAAAGAAGCCAAAAAACCGCCCAAAAACTGCCAAAAACTGCCAAAAAATCCGAAAAACTGCCCAAAAAAATCCCAAAACATCCCAAAACTCCCCAAAAAATGCCCAAAACCAGCCAAAAATCCCCAAACACCCCCAAAAAATCCCAAAAACTGCCCAAAAAATCCCAAAATCCCCCAAAATCCCAAAAATCGCCCAAAATGGCCCAAACCCCCACCAAAAGATCCCAAAATTTCCGAAAATCCCAAAATAATCCCAAAAATCCCCCAAACAATCCCAAAAATCCCCAAAACATCCCCAAAAAAAATCCCAAAAACGGCCTAAAATCCCAAAAACTGCCCAAAACCCCCAAAAATCGCCCAAAAAATCCCAAAAATCCCCAAAACACTCCCAAAAAAATCCCAAAAACGGCCCGAAAATCCCAAAACTGCCCAAAGAAATCCTCAAAAATCCCAAAACTTCCCTAAAACCAAAAATAAAATCGCCCAAAAACTGCCAAAAATCCCCAAAACACTCCCAAAAAAATCCCAAAAACCTCCGAAAATCGCAAGTAAAAATCCCTGCTCAAAATCCCCCAAAAATCCCAAAAGATCCCAAAACAACCCCAGAAAAAGGCCCAAAAATCCCAAAAATTTCCACAAAAATCCTAAAAGTCCACAAATTCCCTCCAAAAATGTCAAATTTCCCCAAAATCCCAAAATCCCCAAAAGATCCCCCAAAATCCCAAAGTCCCCTCAAAAATCCTAAAATCCCCAAAATCCCCAAAATCCTAAAATCCCCAAATTCCTTTCCAAAATCCTCAAAAATCCCAAAATTTATCAAAAGACCACCAAATTTCCCTCAAAAATCTAAAATCTGAGTTTCCCCAAAATCCCCAGAATTCCCCAAAGATCCCCAAAGATCCCCCATCCCAAAAGTCCCCAAAAGATCCCCAAAGTCAAAATTCCCCAAAAGATTCGAACTCGGGCTGCTGGCTGAGGGTTTATTCCTCCCCAACCACTCCCAGACCCCAAATTTGGGATTTTTGGGGGACGAGAATTTGGGATTTTGGGGTGAAATCAGATTTTCTAGTCTAGCTTTACGAATTTTGGGTTAATTTTTAGTTTTGGGGTTAAATCTAGGGGGTTTAGAAGGGTTTAATTTTAGGAGATTTTAGGTTAAATTTAGAGAGTGGGTTAGATTTGGGGATTTTTGGGGTGGAATTTGGGATTTTGGGGTTAATTTCGGGGTTTTAGGGTTAATTTGGGGGTTTTGGGTTAATTTGGGGGTTTTGGGTTAGATTTGGGAGTTTTAGGGTGAAATTTGGGATTTTGGGGTGAAATTTGGGAGTTTTTGGGTTAATTTTGTAGGGGTCCTGGCCGAGGTTCCAGAGCGACTGGAACTCGGCTGTCGCTGAGCTCTTTCCTCCCCCATCGTCCCTCATCCTCCACGCTGGGAGCTCCCAAAACCGCCCAAATTGGGATTTTGGGGCCCAAATTCGATTTTGGGGGGTCAAACTCGGGATTTTGGGGGCCCAAATTCGGGATTTTCGGGCTCAAATTCGAGATTTTCGGGGTGAAATTCGGGATTTTCGGGGGGTCAAACTCGGGATTTTGGGGGTCAAATTCGGGATTTTGGGGCTCAAATTCGGGATTTTCGGGGTCAAATTCGGGATTTTTGGGTTGATATTTGGAATTTTCGGGCTCGTATTCGGAATTTTCGGGTCCGGATTTGGAATATTTGGGTTCGTATTTTGAATTTTTGGGTTCATATTCCGAATTTATGGGTCCATATTTGGAATTTTTGTGTCCGAATTTCGATTTTTCGGGTCCGAATTCCGAATTTTTAGGTCCATATTTGGAATTTTCGGGTCCCAATTCCGAATTTTCAGGTCCAAATTCCAGATTTTTAGGTCCATATTTGGAATTTTCGGGTCCAGATTCCGAATTTTTGGGTCCGGATTCCGAATTTTCGGGTCCGAATTCCGAGGTTTTGGGTTCATATTTTGAATTTTGAGGCCCCAATCCCGAATTTTCGGGCGCCAATCCCGAATTTCTGGGTCCGGATTCCGAATTTTTGGATCCCAATTCCGAATTTTTCTGTCTGGATTTGGAATTTTCGGGTCCGAATTCCGAACTTTTGGGTCCAAATTCCGAATTTTTGGGTTCATATTTGGAATTTTTGGATCCGAACTCCGAATTTTCGGGTCCGAATTCCGAATTTTTGGGTCCGGATTTGGAATTTTCGGGTCCAAATTCCGAATTTTCGGTCCCCAATTCCGAATTTTCGGGCTCCAATCCCGATTTTTTAGGTCCATATTTGATATTTTCGGGTCCCAATTCCGAATTTTCGGTCCCCAATCCCGAATTTTCGGGTCTGGATTTGGAATTTTCGGGTCCGAATTCCGAATTTTTGGGTTCATATTCCGAATTTTTGGGTTCATATTCCGAATTTTTGTGTTCAGATTTTGAATTTTCGGGTTCATATTCAGAATTTTTGTGTTCATATTTTGAATTTTTGGGTCCAAATTCCGAATTTTTGGGTCCGAATTCCGAATTTTCGGGTCCAGATTCCGAATTTTCGGGTCCAGATTCCGAATTTTTGTGTTCATATTTTGAATTTTTGGGTCCGAATTCCGGATTTTTGGGTCCAAATTCCGAATTTTCGGGCTCCAATCCCGATTTTTTGGGTCCAGATTCCGAAGTTTTGGGTCCGGATTCCGAAATTTCGGATCCAAATCCCAAATTTTCGCGCCCCAACCCCGACCCTTCCCCCTCCTCCCAGAACCGCTGGAACACCCGCGTCTCCTCCAACCCCTCCCCCCTCCTCCTCCTCCCCTCCTCCCCCTCCCCCACCACCCTCCCCTCCTTTTCGGGCGGCCACTCCCCGCCCTCGCTCAGCCCGCCCCCCCCCCCTCAGGTGCGGCGCCCAGGGTAATCGCTGCACATGGCCCCGCCAGCGCCGGCCCGCACGTGACCTCCAGCCCAAAATCCAAGCGCCCCCCGCCCGGGAAGCACGTCAGGCGCGGCCAGCGCCCCGCCCCCACCGGCCAGCGGCACTCGCCCAGCCGGTCATCGTCCCAGCCGTGGTCCTCGTCCCACACCTGCAGCGCCAGGTGCGCGCCGGGCCGCAGCCTCACCTGGCCCAGCGGCAGCCGCTGCCCCCAGCGCGGGCGCTCGCGGTTCCAGGCCGTGGCCGTGCGCGCGCGCCGCCCCCCAAAAATCGCCCACACGTAGGCGTCGGTGGCGCTGAGCGCGTCCCCCGCGCCAGCCCCGCCCCCAACAGCACCTGCACGGACAGGTGAGCCAGGCCGCGGTGGGCGGGGCAGCAGGGGAGGGGCCCGGGGCGGTGGGGGGGGGAGGAGTAAGGGCAGTGGCAAGGGTGGGGGGGAGGGGGAAGGGGTGGGAGGAGAGGGCGGCGGCGGGGTCACTGAGGTCAGCGGGGTCACTGAGGTCAGAGGGTCAGCGGGATCGGCCAAGAGGTCGGCGGGGCGCTCGTCTAGGAGATAAAGGAGAGTGGTCAGTGCAGGGGGCAGTGCAGGGGTCACTGGGGTCACTGGGGTCATCAGAGGGGTCATTGGGGTCATTGGGTCATTGGGGTCATTGGGTCATTGGGGTCATTGGGTCATTGAAGGGGTCGTTGGGTCATTGGGTCCGTGCAGTGGTCAGTGGGTCATTGGAAGGGTCAGTGGGGTCGTTGGAGGGGTCATCGGGGTCATTTGGGTCATTGTGATGGTCATTGGGGTCACTGAGGTCATCGGGGTCATTGTGAAGGTCATCAGCGAGGTCATCATGGTGCTCATGGCAGTGATTGTCCTGAGCACCGTGATGACCCCTGACCTCTGACCTGCCCGCTGACCCCTGACCCCTGACCACTGACCATTGACCCCTGACCCCTCCCGTGTCCGGCACAGCTGCAGCTGACCCTCAGCGCCCTGGCCATCACTGACCCCTGACCCCTGACCCCTGACCTTTCTGCTGACCACTCCTATGTCCGGCACAGCTGCAGTTGACCCTCAGCGCTTTGGCCATCACTGACCCCTGACCATTGACCATTGACCACTGACCACTGACCCCTCACCTTTCCGCTGACCACTCCTATGTCCAGCACAGCTGCAGTTGGCCCTCAGCGCCCTGGCCATCACTGACCACTGACCCCCTGACCATCCTGCTGCCCATCCCAGTGACCCCTCACCTGCCCCTCTGACCACTCTGCTGACCCCTCCCGTGTCCGGCACAGCTGCAGTTGACTCTCAGCGCTCTGGCCATCACTGACCCCTGACCCCCTGACCACTGACCATTGACCCCTCACCTTTCCGCTGACCCCTCCTGTGTCCGGCACAGCTGCAGTTGACCCTCAGCGCTTTGGCCATCACTGACCCCCTGACCATTGACCATTGACCACTGACCGTGACCCCTCACCTTTCCGGCTGACCGCCTCCTATGTCCAGCACAGCTGCAGTTGACCCTCAAGCCCTGGCCATCACTGACCCCCTGCCCATCCTGCTGACCCCTGACCATCCCGCTGACCCCTCACCTTTCCGCTGACCCCTCCCGTGTCCGGCACAGCTGCAGTTGACCCTCAGCGCTCTGGCCATCACTGACCATTGACCCCCTGCCCATCCTGCTGACCACTGACCACTGCCCATCGCACTGACCTCACCTTTCCGCTGACCGCTCCTCCGGCCAGCACAGCTGCAGTTGACCCTCAGCGCCCTGGCCATCACTGACCCCTGCCCATCCCGCTGACCCCTGACCCTCACCTGCCCTCTGACCACTCTGCTGACCCGCTCCTATGTCCGGCACAGCTGCAGTTGACCCTCAGCGCTTTGGCCATCACTGACCCCTGACCATTGACCATTGACCATTGACCCTGACCCCTCACCTTTCCGCTGACCCTCCCGTGTCCAGCACAGCTGCAGTTGACCCTCAGCGCTTTGGCCATCACGTAGCTCCGCACGGCCGCCCGGATCGCCGCCCGCCGCGGGTCCCTCCTGTCCACCAGCGCGTGCAGCGGCCACAGATCGGCCTCCAGCATGTCCGGAGCCTCGGGCACCCCGCGCAGCCACCGCGAGAACCCCTCGGGCCGCCCGAACGCCAGGTCCCCGCCGCGGGCAGCGCCCCCGGCCACCTCCAGCAGCCGCTCGGCGAAGAACTCGCTGAAGCTCAGGTTGCCCCCGGTGGCCGCCCGCGCTGTCCGGCAGGCGGCCGCGGCCGCGCTGACCCCTCCGAAGGCGGCCTCGGCCCGCAGGCAGGCGCTGACCTGCTGGGACGCCCTAGCCCGGCCATGCGTCAGCAGCACAGCCGAGCGTTAGTCACAGCGCCCGCAGCCGCCCCAGCCAGGCGGGCCGCCCGCACAGCGTGGAGTGCCGAAGGTGGCCACGCAGACTTCGGCGTAGTGTCCGGCGGTGGCGGAGTGAAGGACAGGGGCAGCGACCGCACGGCCTGCATGAAGTGGGGGAGGGGCGCGAGGAGGGGGTCCAGCGAGGCCCTGCGGGGGGGAAAGGGGGTGGTGTTAATTATGGGAAAGCCATCAATCAAAAAAAAAAATCCCACAAAAATCCACAATCCCCACTCCAAAATCCCCCAAAAAATCCCCCCAGAAATTAAAATATCCCCAAAAATTAAAATACCCCCAAAAATTAAAATCCCCCCAAAAATTCCCCCAAAAAATCCCCCCAAAAATTCACCAAAAATCCCCCCAAAATTAAAATCCTCCCCCCAAAATCCCCTCAAAAAATCCCCCCCAAAATTAAAACACCCCCAAAAATAAATCTCCCCCAAAATCCCCCCAAAAATCTCCCCCAAAATCCCCCAAAAAGTCCCAGAGCGAATCCCCCAAAATTCTCCCCCCGTCCCCCAAAAGCTCTGAAAGCCCCGAAGGAGGAGGAGGATGGAAAGGAAGAGGAAGAGGAGGATGATGAAGGTGAAGATGAAGAAGAGGATGAAGATGAAGATGAGGATGATGAAGATGAGGTTGATGAAGTTGAGGATGATGAAGATGATGAAGATGAAGAGGATGAAGCTGAGGAAGATGATGATGGTGATGATGGTGATGAAGACGAGGAAGATGAAGAGGATGAAGATGAAGAAGAGGAGGATGAAGATGATGATGATGGTGATGAAGATGAGGATGATGATGATGATGAAGCTGAGGATGAAGATGATAAAGATGAAGATGATGAAGATGAGGATGAGGATAAGAATGAAAATGAAGATGAAGATGAAGAAGATGAAGTTTATAAAGATGAGGATGAAGATGAGGTTTATGAAGATGAAGATAAAGAAGATGAAGCTGAGGATGATGATGATGAAGATGACGATGAAGGCTCTCACCAGTAGAACACGCACTGCACCTGCAGCCAGCTGGGGATAGAATGAGGATGAGGATGAGGATGAAGATGAAGTTTATAAAGATGAAGATAAAGAAGATGAGGATGATGAAGCTGAGGATGATGAAGATGAAGATGATGAAGGCTCACCAGTAGAAGACACACTGCACCTGCAGCCAGCTGAGGATAAGGATGAGGATGAAGCTGAGGTTTATAAAGATGAAGTTTATAAAGATGAGGATGATGAAGCTGAGGATGATGAGGATGATGAAGATGAAGATGATGAGGATGATGAGGATGATGAGGATGAAGATGACGATGAAGGCTCTCACCAGTAGAACACGCACTGCACCTGCAGCCAGCTGAGGATAGAATGAAGATGAGGATGAGGATGAAGCTGAGGTTTATAAAGATGAAGATGAAGATGATGAAGCTGAGGATGATGAAGCTGAGGATGATGAAGATGATGAAGGCTCTCACCAGTAGAAGACGCACTGCACCTGCAGCCAGCTGAGGATAAGGATGAGGATGAAGCTGAGGTTTATAAAGATGAAGTTTATAAAGATGAGGATGATGAAGCTGAGGATGATGAGGATGATGAAGATGAGGATGATGAAGATGATGAGGATGATGAAGATGACGATGAAGGCTCTCACCAGTAGAACACGCACTGCACCTGCAGCCAGCTGAGGATAGAATGAAGCTGAGGATGAGAATGAAGATGGAGTTTATAAAGATGAAGAAGATGAAGATGATGAAGCTGAGGATGATGAAGATGAACATGAGGATGATGAAGATGAAGATGATGATGAGGATGATGAAGGCTCACCAGTAGAAGACGCACTGCACCTGCAGCCAGCTGAGGATAGAATGAGGATGAAGATGAAGAAGAAGATGAAGATGAGGATGAAGATGAGGTTTATAAAGATGAAGATGATGAAGCTGAGGATGATGAAGATGAGGATGATGAAGATGAACATGACGATGAAGGCTCACCAGTAGAAGACGCACTGCACCTGCAGCCAGCTGAGGATAGAATGAAGCTGAGGATGAGGATGAGGATGAAGTTTATAAAGATGAAGATAAAGAAGATGAAGATGATGAAGCTGAGGATGATGAGGATGATGAAGGCTCTCACCAATAGAACACGCACTGCACCTGCAGCCAGCTGGGGATAGAATGAAGATGAGGATGAGGATGAGGATGAGGATGAGGTTTATAAAGATGAAGATGAAGATGATGAAGCTGAGGATGATGAAGCTGAGGATGATGAAGCTGAGGATGATGAAGCTGAGGATGATGAAGATGAGGATGATGAAGATGAGGATGATGATGAAGATGAGCTCTCACCAGTAGAAGACGCACTGCACCTGCAGCCAGCTGAGGATAGAATGAAGCTGAGGATGAGAATGAAGATGGAGTTTATAAAGATGAAGAAGATGAAGATGATGAAGCTGAGGATGATGAAGATGAACATGAGGATGATGAAGATGAGGATGATGAAGATGACGATGAAGGCTCACCAGTAGAAGACGCACTGCACCTGCAGCCAGCTGAGGATAGAATGAGGAGGAGGATGAAGATGAAGAAGAAGATGAAGATGAAGATGAAGATGATGAAGCTGAGGATGATGAGGATGATGAAGCTGAGGATGATGATGACGATGAAGGCTCTCACCAGTAGAAGACGCACTGCACCTGCAGCCAGCTGAGCGCGCTCCTGTCCTCGCGCAGCCACCGCAGCCCCTCCTGCGCCACCTGCGAGCGCGAGGCGGCCACCACCGCCCCTCCCCCCAGCCCCGCGGGGCGCCACCCCGCGCCCATCCCCCACCCGGCCGTGACCGCCGCCGCCACGGCGCGCGCCAGCGCCCCTCCCCCCGCGGCCGCGCGCGCCTGGCGGCGGCACCGGCGGCCCGAGCGCCACCAGCGCAGCCCGGGCGGGGCGCGGCGGGGGGCGGGGCGCAGCGCGTCCGGGCACAGCACGCAGCGCGTGACGTCATCCGCGGGGTCCGTGACGTCGGCGGGGTCGGCGGAGTGGTTGGCGTGCCTGGGGGGGACACATGGGGGAGGGGGAGGGGGAGTGAGTGTCAGCGCTGTGAGGAGTGACGTCATGGGTGTGGCCGGTGATGTCATGGATGTGGCTAGTGACGTCATGGATGTGGCCAGTGATGTCATGGCCCCAATTGGTGACGTCACCGGTGTGGCTGGTGACATCAGTGCCAAGGCTGGTGACGTCATGGATGTGGCTAGTGATGCCATAGGTGTAGCTAGTGACGTCATGGCCCTGTCTGGTGACGTCACCGGTATGGCTAGTGATGTCATAGCCAAGGCTGGTGACGTCATGGCTGTGGCTAGTGACGTCATGGCCCGAACTAGTGACGTCACCGCTGTGTCTAGTGACATCAGAGCCAAGGCTGGTGACGTCATGGGTGTGGCTAGTGACATCGAAACTGTGGCTAGTGACGTCATGATCCCCAACTAGTGACGTCATGGGTGTAACTGTCAGTGTCACCGCTATGAGGAGTGATGTCATAGCTACGGCTGGTGACGTCATGGGTGTGGCTAGTGACACCTGCCATGGCGAGTGACGTCATTGGCACACCTAGTGACATCACCACCGTGGCTAGTGACGTCACGGGTGTGCCTAGTGACATCAATGCCATGTCTAATGACGTCACCACCATGGCTAGTGACATCAATTCCCTGGCTAGTGACATCTGCCGTGGCTAGTGACGTCATGACCGTGGCTAGCGCCCTCCCAGCTGTGGCTAATGACGTCACAGCCCTGCCCTGTCCCCTCCCCTCCTAGTGTCACCTGGCGCCCCTCCTAGCCCTGATTAGTGACGTCACCACCATGGCTAGTGACATCTGACGTGGCTAGTGACGTCACAGCCCTGCCCAGCCCCCTCCCCGTCTCACCTGGTGCGCCCCCCGGCCCTGGCTAGTGACGTCATGATCATGGCTAGTGACGTCACGGGTGTGGCTAGTGACATCTGCCGTGGCTGGAGACATCGCCACCATGGCTAGTGACGTCACAGGTGTGGCTAGGGTCCCTCCCAGCCCTGGTTAGTGACGTCACCACCGTGGCTAGTGACATCACGACCCTGCCTAGTGACATCAGTGCCGTGGCTAGTGACGTCACAGGTGTGGCTAGCGCCCTCCCAGCCCTGGCTAGTGACATCACAGCCCTGGTTAGTGACGTCACGGCTCACCTGGCACCCCCCCGGCCCTGGCTAGTGACGTCACCACCATGGCTAATGACATCCCAGCCGTGACTGGAGACATCAATGCTCTGGCTAGTGACGTCACGGGTGCGGCCAGTGACATCTGCCGTGGCTGGAGACATCGCCAGCATGGCTAGTGACGTCATAGGTGTGGCTAGGGTCCCTCCCAGCCCTGGTTAGTGACGTCACCACCATGGCTAGTGACATCCCGGCCATGCCTAGTGACACCAGTGCCACGCCTAGTGACGTCACAGGTGTGGCTAGTGACATCACCACCATGGCTAGTGACATCAGTGCCGTGGCTAGTGACGTCACAGGTGTGGCTAGTGACATCAATGCCCTGGCAAGTGACCTCTGCCATGTCTAGTGACGTCACGGCCCCGCCCAGCCCCCCCCCCGCTCTGGCTAGCGACACCATCGCCACGGCTAATGACGTCAGGGCCCTGGCAGGTGACGTCACCCCCTCCCCGCTCACCTGGCGCGCCCCCGGCGCGGCCCCGCCCCCAGCAGCAGCGCGCGCCCCGGCGCCAGCTCCAGGCTCGTCACGTCCAGGCCCCGCCCCAGCTCGGCCGCGCCGGGAGCGAGCGCAGCGCGCGCACACGCGGCCCCGCGCGCGCGGCGGCAGCCGGGGGGGGCGGGGGGAGGGGCGCGCGCGGCCGCGGCCCCGAGCGCGAGCAGGAGGGGGAGCAGCCGGAGCTGGGGGAGGGGAGAGATGGGGGGATTTTTTGGGGGATTTTTGGGGGATTTTGGGGAATTTTTTTGGGGATTTTTGAGGATTTTTGGGGGATTTTGGGGAATTTTTTGGGGGATTTTTGGGGGATTTTTGGGAAATTTTGGCTTTTTTTTTGGATTTTTGGGAGAATTTTTGGGGAGCTTTTGGAAAGGTTTGGGGGATTTTTGGGGAATTTTTTGGATTTTTAGGGAGATTTTGGGGGGATTTTTGGGGAATTTGAGGATTTTTGCTAGGAATTTGGGGGGATTTGGGGAAAGTTTTGTGGAATTGTGGAAATTTTGGGGAATTTTTGGGGGATTTTTGGGGGATTTGGGGGAGATTTGGGGGCAAATTTTGGGAATTTTTGAGGATTCTTTTGGGAATTTTGGGGGATTTTTTAGGGGATTTTGGAAATCGGGGAATTCGGGGAAATTTTTGGGGAATTTTGGAGATTTTTGGGGGATTTTTGGGGAGATTTTGGGGGAATTTTGGGGAGATTTTGGGGGAATTTTGGGGCAATTTTAGGGGATTTTTCGGGAGATTTTGTGGGATTTTTTGAGAATTTTTGAGGAATTTTGGGGAATTTTTGGGGAATTTTGGAGAATTTTTGGGGGAGATTTTGGGTTTTTTGGCCATTTTGGGAATTTTTTGGAATTTCTGGGGATTTTTGGGGATTCTTTTTGGGGTGATTCTTCAGGATATTTGGGGAATTTTTTTTTTTTTGGACATTTGAAGGTCACTCGGGGGCAAATTTGGGGAAATTTGGGACATTTTGGGACTTCTGGGGAATTTTTAGGGGCACTTGGGGACATTTTGGGGATTTTTGGGGGAATTTTTTGGGATTTTTTAGGGACTTTTGGGGGATTTTTTGGGGATTCTTTGGGATTTTTTGGGGATTTTTTGGGGATTTTTTAGGGATTTTTGGGGGATTCTTTGGGGATTTTTTGGGGACTTTTTGGGGACATTTTGGGGAATTTTTGGGGACAATTGGGGGGATTTTTTTGGAATTTTTTTGTGATTTTTTGGGGATTTTTGGGGAGTTTTGGGGATTTTTGCAATTTTTGGGGGATTTTTGGGGGATTTTTTTGGGGGATGTTTCGGGGATTTTTTGGGGATTTTTGGGGATTTGTTTGGAATTTTTTTGGGATTTTTTTTGGGATTTTTTGTGGTTTTTTGGGGACATTTGGGGAGATTTTTTGGAATTTTTTGTGATTTTTTTTTGGATTTTTCGGAGTTTTTTGGGGATTTTTTTGAAATTTTTTGGGGATTTTTTGGGGATTTTTTGGGGACATTTTGTGGAATTTTTGGGGACATTTGGGGAGATTTTTTTGGATTTTTTTTTGTGATTTTTTGGGGATTTTTCGGGAATTTTTTGGGGAATTTTTTTTGGGGATTTTTTTGAAATTTTTTGGGGATTTTTCGGGGACATTTTGGGGACATTTTGGGGACATTTTGGGGACATTTCGGCAGCAGGATGTGGCCGCGGGAGGTGACAGAGGTGACACAGGAAGGGGGGAGGGAAGGTGACAAAATTGGGGGGGGGAGGGGCCCCAAAATCCCCCAAAAATCCCCCAAAAATCCCCAAAAATCCCCCAAAAAAATCCCCCTCAAAAATAAAAAAAATCCCCCAAAAAAATCCCCCAAAAATCCCCAAAATTTCCCCTAAAAATCCCCAAAATTTCCCCAGCCCCCGAATTTCCCTCGAACGTCCCCTAAATTTTCCCCAAAATTGCCCTAAAATGCCCTAAAAATCCCCGAATTCTCGCCAAAATCCCCCCGAATTCCCGAATTTTCCCAAATTCCCCCAAAATCTCCCCCCGAATTTCCGAAATTCCCCCCGAATTTCCCTCAAATTCCCCCAAATTTCCCAAAATTTGCCCAAAATCCCCCAAATTTCCCAAAATTCCCCCAAATTTCCCTAAAATTAACCAAAATTTCCCCCAAATTTCCCAAATTTCCTCAAATTCCCCCAATTTCACCCCAAATTCCCCCAAATCTTCCCCCAATTTTCCTCCAAATTTCCCAAAATTAACCCGAATTCCCCCCAAAATCCCCCGAATTCCCCCAAAATTTCCCTAAAATTTGGCCAAAATCCCCCAAATTTCCCGAATTTGTCCCCTCAAATCTTCCCCAAATGTCCCTAAAATTCCCCAAAATTTCCCCTAAATTTCCCAAATTTGTCCCCAAATTCCCCAAAATTCCCCCCCAAATTCCCGAATTTTCCCAAACTCCCCCCAAAATACCCAAAATCTCCCCCAAAGTTCCCAAATTTCTCTCCAATTCCCCTTAATTTCACCCCAAATTTCCCCAAATTTTCCCCAAATTCTCCTCAAATCCTTCCAAATTCACCCAAAATTCCCCCAAATTTACACAAATTTCCCCAAAATTTCCCCAAATTCCCCAGAATTTCCCCAAATTCCCCCCCAAAATCCCCGAATCCCCCCAAAATCCCCCCAAATTTCCCCTCCCCCCCGCGCCCCCCTCACCATCTCGCGGCCTCTCGGGGACACTGAGGGGGTGGGGGAGGGGCAGGACGTGACCCCGCCCCCCGAGCCCCTCCCCCACCCCGGGCCCCGCCCCCCGCGGGGGGGCCAAAAATCGAGATTTTGGGGGGGAAATTTGGGGAAATTTGGGGGTTTTTTTTTAATTTGGGTTTTTTTTGGGGATTTTTTTGGGGATTTTTGGGGAAATTTGGGGGTTTTGGGGAAATTTGGGGATTTTTGGGGGAAAATTGGGGATTTTTTTGTTAAATTTGGGGATTTTTGGAGGAATTTTGGGGAAATTTGAGAATTTTTGGTGGAAATTTGGGGATTTTTTTTAATTTGGGGATTTTTGGGGATTTTTTTGGGGGGTTTTTGGGGAAATTTGGGGATTTTTGGGGAAAATTTGGGGATTTTTATAAAAATTTGCGGATTTTTGGAAGAATTTGGGGATTTTTGTAAAAATTGGGGATTTTTTTGTTAAATTTGGGGATTTTTGGGGAATTTTGGGGAAATTTGAGAATTTTTGGTGGAAATTTGGGGATTTTTTTTAATTTGGGGATTTTTGGGGATTTTTTTGGGGTTTTTTGGGGAAATTTGGGGATTTTTGGAAAATTTGGGGATTTTTTTTTTTAATTTTGGGGAAATTTGGGGATTTTTTGGGGGAAATTTGGGGATTTTTGGGGGGAAATTGGGGATTTTTTTGTTAAATTTGGGGATTTTTGGAGAATTTTGGGGAAATTTGGGGGAAATTTGGGGATTTTTGGGAAAATTTGGGAGTTTTTGGGAGTTCGGGGAATTTTTTTGGGGGGGAATTAAAAAAAATTCGGTGGCTGCAAAATTCAAGGGATTGGGAAAAACCAAAATTTGGGGAAAAAAATCCAAAAATTGGGGAAAAGGGACAAAAAAAATCGGGGGAAAAAAAAAATGAAACAAATAAAATAAATAAATAAATAAATAAATAAATAAATAAATCTGAAAGTTGGGGGAAAAAACCCAGAAATTGGGAAAATTACCAAAAAAAAGAAAAGGACCCAAAAATTGGGGGGAAAAATCTCCAAAAAAATAGAAAAATAGGCATAAAAAAATCGGAAAAAAATTAAAAAGAAATAAAATAAAAAGAAAATAAATAAAAAATAAAAATAAAAATCTGACAATTAGGGAAAAAACCCAGAAATTGGGAGAAGTATCAAAATGGGAAAAGGACCCAAAATTGGGGGAAAATCCTCAAAAAATGGAAAAAAAGAGACAAAAAAATTCCGGAAAAAATTAAAAATAAAAACAAACAAAAATAAATAAAAAATAAATTTAAAAAATAATAAAAAAAAAATCTGAAAATTGAGGGAAAAAAACCCAGAAATTGGGAAAACTACCCAAAATGGGGAAAGGACCCAAAAATTGGGAGGAAATCCCCAAAAAATGGAAAAATAGGAAAAAAAAATCGGAAAAAAAGTAAAAATAAATAAAATAAATAAAAAAATTAAAAAATTCTAAAAATTGGGGGAAAAAACCAGGAAATGGGAAAATTACCCAAAATGGGAAAAGGACCCAAAAATTGGGGGGAAAAATCCTCAAAAAATGGAAAATAGGCAAAAAAAAATCGAGAAAAAAAAAAAAAACAAATACAAAATAAAAACAAAAAAAAATCTGAAAATTGAGGAAAAAAAACCCAGAAATTCTGAAAATTACCCCAAAAAATCGGAAAAGGAACCAAAATCGGGAGAAACCCCCCCCAAATCCCGCCCCTCCCCCCAAATCCCGCCCCTCCCCCCAATTCCCGCCCCTCCCCCAACGACGACGTCACAAATTTTATTTTTTCATTTTATTTTTTTTATTTAACAATAAATTTTTTTTTCCTTTTTAAAATTTTTTTTCTTCCAAAATTTCCCCAAAACGAGGCAGCGCAGTGTTCTCACGGGTGGGGGAGGGGCGGGGAGGGCGGGGTGGGGAGGGGTCGGCGAGGATCGAGCGGCTCCCCGGAGCGACCTGGGGGGAGGGGCGGTGAACCCAAAATTCCTCCCAAAAATTCCCCAAATTCCCCCCAAAAATTCCCCAAAATCTGATTAAAAACCTCCCCAAATTCCCCCCAAAATCTGCCCAAAAATTCCCCCCAAAAATTCCTCCCAAAAATTCCCCAAATTCCCCCAAAATTCCTCCCAAAAATTCCCCAAAATTTGATTAAAGACCTCCCCAAATTTCCCCAAAAATTCCCCAAAATCTGCCCAAAAATTCCCCAAAAATTCAAATTAAACCCGAAAAAAACCCGAAAAAAACCCGAAAAAAACCGAATAAAAATATAATTAGTGCTAATTAACGCTAATTAACGCTAATTACCGTAAATTCTGTGCGAAGCCACCACGTAGCTGAGCAGGGCCCCAAAAATTCCCCCAAAAATCCCCAAAAAATCCCCAAAAAATCAAATTAAACCCGAAAAAACCCCAAAAAAACCCTAATTAAAATTCAATTAGCGCTAATTAACGCTAATTAACGCTAATTACCGTAAATCCTGTGCGAAGCCACCACGTAGCTGAGCAGGGCCCCAAAAATCCCCCGAAAAATCTCCAAAAAATCCCCAAAAAATCAAATTAAACCCAAAAAAACCCCAAAAAAACCCTAATTAAAATTCAATTAGCGCTAATTAACGCTAATTAACGCTAATTACCGTAAATTCTGTGTGAAGCCACCACGTAGCTGAGCAGGGCCCCAAATAAACCCCCAAAAAATCAAATTAAACCCGAAAAAACCCTGAAAAAAACCCTTAAGAAACCGAATAAAAATATAACTAGTGCTAATTAACGCTAATTAACGCTAATTACCGTAAATTCTGTGCGAGGCCACCACGTAGCTGAGCAGGGCCCCAAATAAACCCCCAAAAAATCCCCAAAAATTCAAATTAAACCCAAAAAAGTCCCAATAAAAACCCGATAAAATCCAAATAAAAATACAATTAGCGCTAATTAACGCTAATTAACGCTAATTACCGTAAATCCGGTGCGAGGCCACCACGTAGCTGAGCAGGGTGACGTCGCTGGGCCCCCCCGACTCGAGGGGGATGGGGTGCACCCGGAAGTGCTCCAGCATGTCGAAGATGCTCTGGAACCAGAGGTGCTGAACTCGGCACTGGGCGGAGTCATTCAGGGACAGCCGGAGGTGCTGGGGCAGGAAATTATCCAAAATTATCCAAAATTATCCAAAATTGTCCGAAATTAACCAAAATATCCCCAAAAATCCAGCCCAAAAACCCCAAATTGCCAGAGGAACCAGAGGTGCTGAACTCGGCACTGGGCGGAGTCATTCAGGGATAACCGCAGGTGCTGGGGCCAAAATTATCCAAAATTATCCAAAATTGTCCGAAATTAACCAAAATATCCCCAAAAAATCCAGCCCAAAACCCCCCAAATTGCCAGAGGAACCAGAGGTGCTGAACTCGGCACTGGGCGGAGTCATTGAGGGATAACCGCAGGTGCTGGGGCAGGAAATTATCCAAAATTATCCAAAATTATCCGAAATTATCCAAAATTGTCCGAAATTAGCAAAAAAATCCAGCCCAAAAACCCCCAAATTGCCAGAGGAACCAGAGGGGCTGCACCCGGCACTGGGCGGAGTCATTGAGGGATAACCGCAGGTGCTGGGGGCCAAAATCACCCAAAATTATCCAAAATTGTCCGAAATTAACCAAAATATCCCCAAAAATCCAGCCCAAAACCCCCCAAATTGCCAGAGGAACCAGAGGTGCTGCACCTGGCACTGGGCGGAGTCATTGAGGGATAACCGCAGGTGCTGGGGGCCAAAATCACCCAAAATTATCCAAAATTGTCCGAAATTAACCAAAATATCCCCAAAAATCCAGCCCAAAACCCCCCAAATTGCCAGAGGAACCAGAGGTGCTGCACCTGGCACTGGGCGGAGTCATTGAGGGATAACCGCAGGTGCTGGGGGCCAAAATCACCCAAAATTATCCGAAATTGTCCGAAATTAACAGAAATTATCCAAAATTATCCATAATTAACAAAAAAAAACCCAACCGGACAAAAAAAACCTCCCAAAATCCCCATTTTTTGCCCTAAAATTCCCATTTTTTCACCAAAACTCACCATTTTTTTTTTGTTTTTCCCCATTTTGTTTTTGTTTTCCCGCCCCGGACCCACCTTGGCCTTGCCCTGGGAGTTTTATTCACATTTTTTACCCCAAAATCCCCATTTTTTGCCCTAAAAACTCCATTTTTTCACCAAAACTCTCCATTTTTTTTCGTTTTTCCCCATTTTCCCCCCTTTTCCCCCGGACCCACCTTGGCCTTGCCCTGGAAGTTGAAGGTCAGCACGTACTCGCCGCGCCGGGTCTCGCTCTGGCGCACCAGGAAGGCGCCGTGGCCGCCCCTCCCCCCCTGCAGCACCAGCTGGGCCGCGCGCAGCCGGGGGAGGGTCCCGTGGAACCAGGGGAAGGGCGCGAGGGGGTGCCCCTCCCCCACCCCGCCCAGCTCCGGGGGCGACAGCGGGAAGGGGCCTGAAAAAAAATTGGGGGAAATTCGGGTGAAATTTGGGTTTTTTAGGGATTTTTTACTGATATTTTTAGAAAAAATTTAGATTTTTTGGTGGATTTTTAGTGATATTTTTGAGATTTTTTAGAGGATTTTTAAGGACTTTTTTGTGGATTTTTTGTGGATTTTTTTGAGATTTTTTAGAGAATTTTTAAGAATTTTTTTGAGATTTTTTTGAGAATTTTTTGGGATTTTTTTGGAGATATTTTTGAGAATTTTTAAGGAATTTTTTGTGGATTTTTTGAGAATTTTTTGGGATTTTTTGTGGATTTATTGAGAATTTTTGGGGGATTTTTTGAGGATTTTTAGGGATTTTTTTGGGATGTTTTGGAGGATTTTTGGAGGCTGGTGGGGAGGGTCCCGTGGAACCAGGGGAAGGGCGAGAGGGGGTGCCCCCCGCGCCCCTCCCCCACCCCGGGCTCCCCGCCCAGGTCCGGGGGCGACAGCGGGAAGGGACCTGAAAAAAAATTGGGGGAAAATCGGGTGAAATTTGGGTGAAATTTGGATTTTTTAGGGATTTTTAACTGATATTTTTAGAAAAGAATTAGATTTTTTGGTGGATTTTTAGTGATATTTTTGAGATTTTTTAGAGAATTTTTAAGGACTTTTTTGTGGATTTTTTGTGGATTTTTTCAGAATTTTTGGGGATTTTTGGAGAATTTTTTGAGGATTTTTTTGAGATTTTTTTGAGAATTTTTTGGGATTTTTGGAGATATTTTTGAGAATTTTTAAGGAATTTTTTGTGGATTTTTTGAGAATTTTTGGGGATTTTTTGAAGATTTTTTGGGGATTTTTTGAGGATTTTTTGGGGATTTTTTGGGTATTTTTTTCAGATTTTTTAGAGAATTTTTAAGGATTTTTTGAAGATATTTTATAGAATTTTTAAGGATTTTTAAAGGATTTTTTGGTGATTTTTTGAGGATTTTTGAGGATTTTTGGAGGATTTTTTTGAGATTTTTTAGAGAATTTTAAAGGAAATTTTTGAGGATTTTTTGGGGATTTTTCGGAGGATTTTTTGGAGATTTTTCAGAGAATTTTTGGGATTTTTTGTGGATTTATTGAGAATTTTTGGGGGATTTTTTGAGGATTTTTAGGGATTTTTTTGGGATGTTTTGGAGGATTTTTGGAGGCTGGTGGGGAGGGTCCCGTGGAACCAGGGGAAGGGCGAGAGGGGGTGCCCCCCGCGCCCCTCCCCCACCCCGGGCTCCCCGCCCAGGTCCGGCAACGGACCTGAAACAAAATGGGGTAAAACTGGGTAAAATTTGGGTGAAATTTGGGTTTTTTAGGGATTTTTTACTGATTTTTTTAGGGGAAAATTGGATTTTTTGGGGATTTTTTAGAGATTTTTTTAGGGATTTTTTCAGGATTTTTTTGAGATATTTTAGAGAATTTTTAAGGATTTTTAAAGTATTTTTTTGGGATTTTTTGTGGATTTTTTGAGAATTTTTGGGATTTTTGGATTATATTGAGGATTGTTTTGAGATTTTTTAAAAGAATTTTTAAGGATTTTTTGAGAATTTTTTGTGGATCTTTTGAGAATTTTTGGGGATTTTTTTGAGGTATTTTAGCGAATTTTTAAGAATTTTTTTGGGATTTTTTTGTGGATTTTTTGAGAATTTTTGGGGATTTTTGAGGATTTTATGGAGATTTTTCAGTGAATATTTAAGGATTTTTAAAGAATTTTTTGTGGATTTTTTGAGAAATTTTGAGGATTTTCTGTGGATTTTTTTGAGAATTTTTGAGATTTTTAAGAGAATTTTTAAGGATTTTTTGTGGATTTTTTTGGGGATTTTTTGTGGATTTTTGGAGAATTTTCGGGGATTTTTGAGGGAGATTTTTTTGGGATTTCTTTAGGGTTTTTTTTCTCTTAATTTTTCGGATTTTTTTACAATTTTTTGGTCATTTTTGAGACTTTTTCGTTTTTTAATTTTTGGGAATTTTTTGAGGATTTTTTTTGGATATTTTTGAGAATTTTTTGGGGAGATTTTTTTTGGGATTTTTTGGCAAATTCACCCCAAAATCCACAATAAATCCACAATAAATTCACAATAATAAAATAAAAAATTCACAATAAATTCCCAATAAAAATTAATAAAAAATTCACAATAAATTCACAATAAATTAATAAAAAATTCCCAATAAATCCACAATAAATTCAAGATAAATTCACGATAGATTAATAAAAAATCCACAATAAATCCACAATAAATCCACAATAAATCCACAATAAATCCACAGTAAATTCACAATAAATTCCCAATAAATTAATAAAAAATTCCCAATAAATCCACAATAAATCCACGATAAATTCACAATAAATTAATAAAAAATTCACAATAAATTCCCAATAAATTCATGATAAATCCACAATAAATTCCCAATAAATTCACGATAAATTAATAAAAAATTCACAATAAATTAATAAAAAATTCCCAATAAATCCACAATAAATTCACGATAAATTCCCAATAAATTAATAAAAAATTCAAGATAAATTAATAAAAAATTCACAATAAATTCACAATAAATCCACAATAAATCCACAATAAATTCATGATAAATTCAGGATAAATTAATAAAAAATTCACAATAAATTCCCAATAAATTCCCAATAAATCAATAAAAAATTCACAATAAATTCCCAATAAATTCCCAATAAATCAATAAAAAATTCCCAATAAATTCCCAATAAATCCACGATAAATTAATAGAAAATTCCCAATAAATCCACAATAAATTCCCAATAAATTCCCAATAAATCAATAAAAAATTCACAATAAATTCACAATAAAAATAATAAAAAATTGGCATTAAACCCCCCGACCCCCCCCCCAATTAGTCTTGCCCTCCCCCCTCACCTGGCGCGCCTGGCGGCTCCGGGGGTGGGGGGAGGGGCGGCGGGGGGGGGCGGGGCCCGGCTCCTCCAGCGGCGCGCGGGGTGGGGGAGGGTGGGGCCCGGCAGCCGCCCGT
Source organism: Luscinia megarhynchos (assembly GCA_034336665.1). Taxonomy (NCBI): domain Eukaryota; kingdom Metazoa; phylum Chordata; class Aves; order Passeriformes; family Muscicapidae; genus Luscinia; species Luscinia megarhynchos. Next base: position 40,696 of record JAPFBE010000090.1, on the reverse strand, counting down.
AGGCACCTGGGGGGAGGGGAGAACTGGGTCAAATTTGGGGAAATTGGGGAAATTTGGGGGAAAATTTGGGGAAAATTGGGGGAATTTGGGGAGATTTGGGGGAAATTTGGGGGAAATTTGGGAGAATTTGGGGAGATTTGGGGGAAAATTTGGGGAAAATTTGGGGGAAATTTGGGAGAATTCGGGGAAAATCGGGAAAAAATTGGGGAAATTTGGGTAAAATTTGGGAGAATTTGGGTGAAATTTGGGAGAATTTGGGGGAAAATTTGGGAGAATTTGGGAAAATTTGGGAGAATTTGGGGAAATTTGGAGAAATTTGGGTGAAATTTGGGAGAATTTGGGAGATTTGGGGAAATTTGGAAGAAATAGGGGAAAATTTGGGGAAATTTGGGGGAATTTGGGTGAAATTTGGGAGAATTGGGTGAAATTCGGGTGAAATTCGGGAAATTTGGGGAGATTTGGGGAGATTTTGGGGAAATGTGGGTGAAATTTGGGGAAATTTGGGGGAAATTGGGAAAAAATTGGGGAAATTTGGGGAAATTTGGGAGATTTGGGGAACTTGGGTGAAAATTGGGAGATTTAGGGGAGATTTGGGGAAATTTGGGGAAATTTGGGTGAAATTTGGGTGAAATTTGGGAGATTGGGTGAAATTTGGGTGAAATTTGGAGAAATTTGGGGAAATTTGGGAAATTTGGGGAGCTTTGGGGGAAAATCAGGAAAAAAAATGGGAATTATTTTGGAGAATTTTGGATTATTTTGGGTAAATTTCGGGTAAATTTTGGGGGGTTTTGGGCCATTTTTGGGGGTTTTTGGATAACTTTGGATACTTTTGGATTATTTTGGATAATTTTGGATAATTTTGGGCAAATTTTGGATAATTTTGGATAAATTTTGGGTAAATTTTGGGGGTTTTTGTGCATTTCAGGATAATTTTGGATTATTTTGGGTAATTTTGGGGTTTTTTGGGCTTTTTTTGGGTTTTTTTGGTGTTTTTGGATAATTTTGGATAATTTTGGATAATTTTGGATAATTTTGGGTAAGTTTTGGGTAAGTTTTGGGTAAATTTTGGGGGTTTTTGTGCGTTTCAGGATAATTTTGGATTATTTTGGATAGTTTTGGATTATTTTGGGTAATTTTGGATAATTTAGGGTAAGTTTTGGGTAAATTTTGGAGGGTTTTAGACCATTTTTGGGGGTTTTTGGATTATTTTGGATAATTTTGGATTATTTTGGGTAAATTTTGGATAATTTTGGATAATTTTGGATAATTTTGGGCAAATTTTGGGTAATTTTGGGTAAGTTTTGGGTAAATTTTGGGTAATTTTGGGTAAATTTTAGGGTTTTTTGGGCTGGTTTTTTTGGGTTTTTTAGTGTTTTTGGATAATTTTGGATAAATTTTGGATTTTTTGGATAATTTTGGGTAAATTTTGGGTAATTTTGGGTAAATTTTAGGGTTTTTTGGGCTGGTTTTTTTGGGTTTTTTTGTGTTTTTGGATAATTTTGGATAAATTTTGGATTTTTGGGGTAAGTTTTGGATAATTTTGGGTAAATTTTGGGTAATTTTGGGTAATTTTGGGTATTTTTGGGCTGGTTTTTTTGGGTTTTTTAGTGCTTTTGGATAATTTAGGATAAAATTTGGATTTTTGGATAATTTTGGGTAAATTTTGGGTAATTTTGGGTGATTTTGGTACCTTGGCTGAGTTGCTCGCTGCTCTCAAGAGCAGTCTGAAAGTCCCGAGTGGGGGTCGGGTCGCCCCTAAAAAAGCCAAAAAAATTTTGGGGGGAAAAACGGGAAAAATGGGAAAAACTAAAATTAAAAATTGGGGGAAATACGGGAAAAATTAAAATTAAAAATTGGGGGGAAATGGGAAAAATTAAAATAAAAAATTGGGGAAAAGAGGGAAAATGGGAAAAATTAAAATAAAAATTTGGGTGGGAAATGGGAAAAATGGGAAAAATTAAAATAAAAAATTGTGGGGGAAATGGGAAAAACTAAAATAAAAAATTGGGGGAAAAATGGGAATAATTAAAATAAAAAATTGGGGGAAAAATGGGAAAAATTAAAATAAAAAATTGTGGGGGAAATGGGAAAAACTAAAATAAAAAATTGGGGGAAAAATGGGAATAATTAAAATAAAAAATGGGGGGAAAAATGGGAAAAATTATAATAAAAAATTGGGGGAAAAATTAAAATAAAAAACTGGGGGAAAACCAGGAAAAATTAAAATTAAAATTGGGGGAAAAATGGGAAAAATTAAAATAAAAAATTGGGGGAAAAATGGGAAAAATTAAAATAAAAAATTGGGGGAAAAATGAGAAAAATCAAAAATTAAAAATTGGGGAAAAATGGGAAAAATTAAAATAAAAAATTGGGGGAAAAATTAAAATTAAAAAATTGGGGGAAATATGGGAAAAATTAAAATTAAAATTGGGGGGAAATGGGAAAAATTAAAATTAAAAAATTGAGGGAAAAATTAGAAAAATTAAAATTAAAAATTGGGGGAAAAATGGGAAAAATTTTTAATAAAATTGGGGGAAAGGGAAAAATGGGAAAAATTAAAATAAAAAAACGAGGGGAAAATGGGAAGAATTAAAATTAAAATTGGGGGAAAAATGGGAAAAATGAAAATAAAAAATTGGGGGGGGAAATGGGAAAAACTAAAATAAAAAAATTGGGGGAAAATGAGAAAAAATTAAAAATAAAAAAATTGGAGAAAACGGAAAAATGGGAAAAATCAAAATAAAAAAATTGGGGAAAAATTAGAAAAATCAAAATAAAAAATTGGGGGGAAATGGAAAAAAAATAAAAAAATTGGGGGAAAAAAGGAAAAATGAAAATTAAAATTGAGGGGAAAATGGGAAAAATTAAAATATAAAAATTGGGGGAAAAACGGGAAAAATTAAAATAAAAAATTGGGGTGAAAAGGAAACATTAAAATAAAAATTGGGGGGAAAATGGGAAAAATTAAAATATAAAAATTGGGGGAAAAACGGGAAAAATTAAAATAAAAAAATTGGGGTGAAAAGGAAACATTAAAATAAAAAATTGGGGGAAAATGGGAAAATTAAAATAAAAAAATTGGGGGAAAAAAGGGAAAAATTAAAATAAAGAATTGGGGAAAACGGAAAAATTAAAATAAAAAATTGGGAGAAAAAGGTATAAATGGGAAAAAATTAAAATAAAAACCGAGGGGAAAACGGGAAAAATTAAAATTAAAAATTGGGGGAAAAATGGGGAAAATTAAAAATATAAAAAATTGGGGGAAAAACAGGAAAAAAGGTAAAATATGGGGAAAAAATTGGAAAAAAGTAGGAAAAATGGGAAAATAATTGAGAAAAAAAATAGGAAAAAAATGGGAAAAATTTGGGAAAAATGGGAAACCCCGGGAGTAAGAGGGAATGGGGAGGGGCAGTGGGGAGGGGCCTGGGTGGGGAGGGGCTCGGCTCACAGGGGGCTCGGGGTCTCCAGCAGCAGCTCCAGCCCCGGGGGAGCTCTTGGGGGAAAAATGGGTTAGAAACACCAAAATCTGCCCAAAATATCCAAAAATCCCAGAGAAACCCCCCAAAATATCCAAAATCCCCGGAGAAAACCCAAAATATCCAAAATCCCAGAGAAAAACCCAAAATATCCAAAACTCCCGGAGAAAAACCCCAAATTTATCCCAAAACAGCCAAAATCCCAGAGAAACCCAAAATCCCACCCCCAAAACCCAGAGAAAAAAAATCCCCAAAACCAAAAATCCCAGAGAAAACCCCAAAATTTTATCACAAAATAAATCCAAAATCCCAGAGAAAAACCCCAAAATATCCAAAATGCCAGAGAAAACCCAAAATCCCACCCCCAAAATCCCTGAGAAAACCCCCCAAATTTATCCCAAAATATCCAAAATCCCCAGAGAAAAAAACCCCAAATAACCAAAATTCCAGAGAAAACCCCCAAAATAACCAAAATCCCCCGAGAAAAACCCAAAATCCCACCCCCAAAAACCCAGAGAAAACCCAAAATTTATCCCCAAAAATAATCGATTTCCCACAGAAAAAACCCAAAATAACCAAAATCCCAGAGAAAAAAAACCCAAAATAACAAAAAATCCCAGAGAAAACCCAAAAACCAAAATCCCCAGAAAAAACCCCAAAATATCCAAAATTCCAAAGAAAAAACTGAAATTCCACAGAAAAAAATCCCCAAACTCCTGACCCTCCAAATCTCATTTTCCCCCAAAAATTCCATTTTTTCTCTCAAAATCGATTTCCCCATTTCCTCTAAGGAGATTCCCCAGGTGCCTAGGGATTCCATGCCCCAAAGTCCCCAGGTGCTGCTCCCCGGAAAGGTCCCCAGATTCTCGTTTTCTCCCCAAAGTCTGGAGTTTTTGGGATGAACAAAACTGAGATCCCCCAGGTGCACAGAACCACAGGTGCTGGGGTGCTGCAAAGGTCTGGGACTATAGGTAACAACCTGGGTGCTGGCTGGCTGCTCCCCAGGTGCAGACACAGGTGCTGGAACATCCCCAGGTGCTGGAACATACAGGTGCTGCTTATACAGGTTACTTATCCCCTGGTGCTTTGTGCCACCCCAGGTTGCCAGAACATATACAGGTTTCGGGTTTTTATACAGGCACTGGGCTGTCCCCAGGTGCTGGGCACCATCCCCAGGTGCTGGAACATACAGGTTGCATTTGGGTGCTGGGTTTTTGGGGTGCTGGAACACAGGTTGCTGGAACATGCAGGTTGCTGGAACACAGGTTCGGTTGCTGTCTGATTCCCATTTCTCCCCCAAATTTTCACCTCCCTCCCCCTCCCCCACATCCTCACCTTGGGCGGCGGCTCCGGCCCTCCCCCTCGCGCGGTTTCGGGGTCCGAGGGGGGGAGGGAGCCCCAGGATGCGGAGCAGCCCCTCCCTGCCCCTCCCCCCGAGCCGCAGCCGCCCCCAGGGGGCGCCGGGGGGCGAATTTTGGGGCGGAACTCGCGGATTTTGGGAATTTTGGGGCGGAACTCGCGGATTTTGGGGGGTTTTGGGGCTGATTTTGGGAATTTTGGGGGTTTTGGGGCGGATTTTGGGAATTTTGGGGTTTTGGGGCGGATTTTGGGGGGAATTTCGCGGGTTTTGGGGCGGAACTCGTGATTTTGGGGGTTTTGAGGTGGAACTCGCGGATTTTGGGGATTTTGGGAATTTTGGGGCGGATTTTGGGGTTCTGGGCTCCCCCGAGCGCCACTGCAGCATCCCGCGCACGCTGCGCCCCGACGCTGCGCAGCGAGAAGCGCCGGCGCGACTTCGATTTTTGGGGCGGGACCCGCCGGTTTTGGGGCGATTTGGGGAAATTTGGGGCGGGGGCGGGGCCGGGCGGGGCCGGGGACGCGGGATTTGGGGAGAGTTCCGCGGGTTTTGGGGGAATTCCGCGGGATTTGGGGAGAATTCCGCGGGTTTTGGGGGGAATTCCGCGGGTTTTGGGGAGTTTAAGGCGAATTCCGGGAGTTTCGGAGCCGAGTCGGAGGATTTTGGGACAAATTCGGAGAATTTCGGGAAAAAATCCGGGGATTTTGGGGAAATTTCGGATGATTTTGGGACAAATTCGGAGGATTTCCGGAAAATTTCCGGGGATTTCGGGACAAATTCGGAGAATTTTGGGGAAATTTCCGGGGATTTTGGGGCGAATTCGGGAAATTTCGGGGGCAGCTCGAGGATTTTGGAAATTTCGGGGAGAATTCGGGAGATTTTGGGGAGAACTCTGAAAGTTTTGGGTCAATTGGGAATTCGGGACACGTCCGAAAATTCCGAGGGTTTGGGGCCGCTCCCCAAAATTCCGGGGCGTTTCCCCCAAATTCCGGGACGACTTCCCCAAATTTCGGGTCGATTTCTCCCAATTTCGGGTCATTTTCTCCCAATTTTGGAAGAGTTCCTCCAAATTTCGGGACGACTTCCCCAAATTTCGGGACGACTTCCCCAAATTTCGGGTCATTTTCTCCCAATTTCGGGTCATTTTTCCCCAATTTTGGAATAGTTCCCCCAAATTTCGGGACGATTTCCAGAAATTTTGGGTCATTTTCTCTCAATTTCGGGTCATTTCCCGCCAATTTCGGGTCATTTCCCCCAAATTTCGGGTCATTTCCCGCCAATTTCGCTTCATTTCCCGCCAGTTTTGGGTCATTTCCCCCAAATTTCGGGACGATTTCTCCCAATTTTGGGTCATTTCCCGCCAATTTCGGGTCATTTTCTCTCAATTTCGGGAAGATTTCTCCCAATTTCGCATCACTTCCCGCCAATTTCGGGTCATTTCCCGCCAATTTCGCTTCATTTCCCGCCAGTTTCGGGTCATTTCCCCCAAATTTTGGGACGATTTCTCTCAATTTTGGATCATTTCCCCCAAATTTCGGGACGACTTCCCCAAATTTCGGGTCATTTTCTCCCAATTTTGGATCATTTCCCGCCAAATTTAGGTCGTTTTCTCTCAATTTCGGACGATTTCTCCCAATTTCGGTCGTTTCACAATTCCAGCCACTTCCCCGCCAATTTCAAGCTCTCAATCTCGGGACGATTTCTCCCAATTTCGGGTCATTTCCCGCCAATTTTGGGTCCTTTCCCCCAAATTTCGGGTCATTTTCTCTCCATTTCGGGACGCTTTCTCCCAATTTCGGGTCATTTTTCCCCAATTTCGGGTCATTTTGTCTCAATTTCGGGAAGATTTCTCCCAATTTCGGGTCGTTTCCCGCCAATTCCGCCTCACTTCCCGCCAATTCCGCGTCACTTCCCGCCAACTCACTTCCCGCCAATTCCTCCTCACTTCCCGCCAACTCCGAGCCTGCCCCTCCCCAAACCTTTTCCCCACCCCTCAAATTTTCTTCTCCCCTCAAACCCCCCTCCCTCATATCGCGACAGGGCGTGGCTCCCTCCCCCGCTCCCTCCCCCGCCGCCGCCCGCGCCACCTCGGCCCGGAAATGCTCCAGGAAGTTCCGCGCGAAGCGGCGCGAGAAGGCGGCGGTGGCGCCGGGCCCGCTCCCATCAGGCTGCGCCGCCACCAGGTCGCGGTAGCGGCGCGCGAAGTCGCGAGCGGCCGCGCGTGCTCGCCGGCGGCAGAACCCCGCCAGCCCGGCGGGGGGGGAGGGGCGGTTTGGAGGGGTCTGGGGGGCTGGGGGGTTCTGGGGGAAATTTGGGGGGTTGGGGGGATTTGGGGAAATTTGGGGGGTTTTTGGGAAAGATTTGGGGGGTCCTGAGGGAAATTTGGGGGGTTTCTTGAAAGATTTTGGGGATTTGGGGAAAATCTGGGGGTTTTCGGGGGATTCGGGCAGTCCCGAGTGAAATTTGGCTGGTTTTGGGGGAAATTTGAGGGGTTTTGGGGGGAGATTTTGGGGATTTGGGGGAAATTGGGGGGTTTGGGGAAGATTTAGGGGGTCCCGAGTGAAATTCGGGGAGTTTTGGGGCAGATTTTGGGGATTTGGGGGTTTTGGGGGAAATTCGAGGGATTTTCAGAAAAATTTGGGGAGTTTCGGGTGAAATTTGGGTGGTTTTGGGAAAATTTGGGAGGTTTTGAGGGAAATTTGGGGGGATTTGGGAGAAATCTGGGGAGTTTTGGGGGGATTTGGGGGTCTCGAGTGAAATTGGGGGGTTTTCAGAAAAGTTTGGGTGGTTTTGGGGGAAATTTGGGGGGTTATGGGGAAGATTTTATGGTTTGGGGGGAAATTCAAGCAGTCCCGAGTGAAATCTGGAGGGTTTCGGGAAAGATTTTGGGGATTTGGGGGTTTAGGGGAAATCTGGGGGGTTTTTGGGTGAAATTTAGGGATTTTAAGCGAAATTTGGGGGGTTTTTGAGTAAAATTTGGGGGGGTTTTGGGGGAGATTTGGGGGATTTGGGGGAAGATTTTGGGGATTTGGGGGGTTTTGGGGAAATTGGGGGTTTTGGGGGAAATTTAGGGATTTAAGTGAAATTTGGGGGGTTTTTGGGGGATTTGGGGGGTCCCGGGTGAAATTCGGGGGATTTTTGGGAAAGATTTTGGGGATTTGGGGGATTTGGGGAAGATTTTGGGGATTTGGGGGAAATTCGGGAGGTCCCTGAGGGAAATTCGGGGGTTTTTGGGGAAGATTTTGGGGATTTGGGGGTTTTGGGAAAAATTTGAGGGGTTTTGGGGAAATTCGGGGGTTTTGGGAAAGATTTGGGGGTCCTGAGGGAAATTTGGGAGGATTTGGGGGAAATTCGACGATTTTTGGGTGAAATTTGGGGCGCCCCGAGTGGAATTTGGGGGGTCCTGAGTGAAATTTGGGGGGATTTTGGGGGAAATTCGGGGGGTCCCGAGTGGAATTTGGGGCGTTTTGAGAAAAATTGAGAAAATTTTGGGAGAAGTTTGAGGGTTTTGGGGGAAATTTGGGGGATTTTGGGGGAATTTGGGGGATTTTTGGGGGAATTGGGGGGTTTTTGGGATTTTGGGAGTTTTTGGGGAGAATTTGGGGATTTTTGGGGAGAATTTGGGGGATTTTGGGGCGATCCCGACCCCCCCCCCGAGGGGCCGCTCATGGCGCTGGGGGGGGGCGGGGGAGGGGCTGAAAAAATTTGGGAAAAAAGGGAAAAATTTGGGGAAAAATTGGGAAAAAATTGGGAAAAAATTGGGGAGAAAAAGGGAAAAAACGGGGGAAAAATTTGGGAAAAAATTGGGGAAAAAATTGGGGAGAAAAAGGGAAAATTTGGGAAAAAATTGGGGAGAAAAAGGGAAAAAACGGGGGAAAAATTGGGGAAAATTTGGGAAAAAATTGGGGAAAATTTGGGAAAATATTGGGGAGAAAATTTGGGAAAAAATTTGGGGAAAAAATTGGGGAGAAAAAGGGAAAAAACGGGGAAAAAGGGAAAATTTGGGGAAAATTTGGGAAAAATTTGGAAAAAATTGGGGAAAATTTGTGAAAAAATTGGGGAAAAAATTGGGGAAAAAAGGGAAAAATGGGGAAAAATTTGGGCAGAAAATTGGGATAAATGGGAAAAAATTTGGAATAAAATTGGGAGAAAATGGGAGGGAAAAGGGGAAAAATTAAGGAAAAAAAGAGGAAAAATGGGGAATAATAGGAGAAAAAAAATGGAAAGTTGGGGAAAAAAAGGAGAAAAAAGTTTTAAAAATGGGGAAAAATGGAGAATGAAATGGAGGAAATGGAAAAATGGGGGAGAAAAGGAAAAAAAAATGGGAAAAGAACGAAAAAAGGGGAAAATTTGGGAAAAAATTGGACAGAAAAAAGGGAAAAAATGGGAAAATTACAAAAAAGGAAAAAAATGGGGAAAAATAAAGAATAAAATTGGGGAAAATGGGAAAAATGGGGGGAAAATTAGGAAAAAAAATGGGAAAAAAAAAAGAAAAATTGGGAAAAGAATGGAGAACAAAAGTTTAAAAAATGGGGAAAAACGGAGAAAAAAATTGGGGAAAAGGGAAAATGGGGAGAAAAGGTAAAAAAAATGGGGAAAAAAAAGAAAAATTGGGAAAAAAATGGGGAGAAAAAAAGGAAAAAATGGGGAAAAATAAAGAATAAAATTGGGGGAAATGGGAAAAATTGGGGAAAAAATTAGGAAAAAAAAATGGGAAAAAAAAAAGAAAAATTCGGAAAAGAATGGAGAACAAAAGTTAAAAAAATGGGGAAAAACGGAGAAAAAATTGGGGGAAAAGGGAAAAGGGAAAATGGGGAGAAAAGGTAAAAAAACGGGAAAAAAAAGGGAAAAGTTTGGGAAAAAATGGGGAGAAAAGAGGGAAAAAATGGGGAAAAATAAAGAATAAAATTGGGGGAAAATGGGAAAAATTGGGGAAAAAATTAGGAAAAAAAATGGGAAAAAAAAAGAAAAATTGGAAAAAAAAATTGGAGAACAAAAGTTTAAAAAATGGGGAAAAACGGAGAAAAAATTGGGGGAAAAGGGAAAATGGGGAGAAAAGGTAAAAAATGGGAAAAAAAAGGGAAAAGTTTGGGGAAAAATGGGGAGAAAAGAGGGAAAAAATGGGGAAAAATAAAGAATAAAATTGGGGAAAATGGGAAAAATTGGGGAAAAAATTAGGAAAAAAAATGGGGAAAAAAAAGAAAAATTTGGAAAAAAATGGAGAACAAAAGTTTAAAAAATGGGGAAAAACGGAAAATAAATTGGGGGAAAAGGGAAAATGGGGAGAAAAGGTAAAAAAATGGGGAAAAAAAAAGAAAAATTGGGAAAAAAATGGGGAGAAAAAAGGGAAAAAATGGGGAAAAATAAAGAATAAAATTGGGGGAAAATGGGAAAAATTGGGGAAAAAATTAGGAAAAAAAATGGGGAAAAAAAAGAAAAATTGGGAAAAAAATGGAGAACAAAAGTTTAAAAAATGGGGAAAAACGGAGAAAAAATTGGGGGAAAGGGAAAATGGGGAGAAAAGGTAAAAAAATGGGAAAAAAAGGGAAAAGGGAAGAAATTGGGGAAATGGGGGAAGAGGGAAAAGAGAGAAAAAGGGAAAAGTGAGGGGGGAGCCCCAAAAATTGGGGAAAACCCCCAAAATTGGTCAAATTTTCATTAAATGGACACAAGTGAGCACAGAACCCGAAACTGTCCCAAAATCCCCCCAAAAATCCAAAATTTACCCAAAAATCCCAAAATTCACCCCAAAAATCCACAAAATCCCCCCAAAAATCCAAAATTTACCCCAAAATCCCCCAAATCCCCCCAAAATCCCCCCAAAAATCCAAAATTTACCCAAAAAATCCAAAATTTACCCAAAAATCCCCAAAATCCCCCCAAAAAATCCCCTAAAATCCCCCCAAAAAATCCAAAAATTCACCCCAAAAAATCCAAAATTCCCCCAAAAAATCCAAAAATCCCCCCCAAAAAATCCCCAAAATCACCCCCAAAAATCCCAAAATTCACCCCAAAAATCAAAAATTCACCCCAAAACTCCCCCCCCAGAAATCCACACAAAATCCCCCCCAAATTTCCCCCCCCAAATCTCTTAAATTCCCATAGAAATCCCCCAAAATTCACAAAATTCCCCCCAAAATTTCCCCCAAATTCCCCAAAAAATTCCCCCAAAATTCCCCCAAAAAAGCTCCAAAATCCCCCAAAATTCCCCCAAAAAATCCACAAAGAATTCCCCCAAAATTCACAAAATTCCCCCAAAATTTCCCCCAAAGTCCCCAAAAATTCCCCAAAAAAATTCCCCCCAAAATCTCCCAATTTCCCCAAAAATCCCCAAAATTTTCTCCCAAAATCCCCCAAAATTTCCCCCAAAATTCCCCCAAAAATCCCCAAAATCCCCAATTCTCATTTTTCCCGCAGCTCAGCCCCCGAACCCCCGCAGCGCCTCCCTGCGCTCCTCCCCCTGCCCCGCCCCTCCCCCCCGCGCTCCCGGGCCTGGAGTTCTCACCATGGCGGCCCTGCTGCTGCTGCTGCTCCGGGCCCGCCGCGACCCCTGCGCGGCTCTTCCTGCTCCGGCTGCTCCTCCCGTTCCTCCGCTTCCTCCTCCGGTTCCTCCTGTTCCTGTTCTTCCTCCTCCTCCCTCCGCGCCGCCGCTTCCGCTTCCGCTTCCCGCCCTGCGAGCGCCGCTTCCGCTTCCTGCTTGCTGCCCCCGCGCTCCGGTGCCCCCTGGCGGCGGGGGAGGAGCGCGCCGCCTGAGGCATGCGCGGCCGGGACTCTTTACCCCGGCGGAGGGACTATTTCCCGCGGCGGAGGGGCGGATTTTGGGGTGAAAAGCGGCGATTTCGGGGCCGGGCTCGGAGGTGTGGAGGGGAAAGTGGGGGGAGGGGAAGCGGCTGGGGAAGGTTGAGGGGGGAAGGCGGCGTTTGGGGAGGGGGAGGGGCCGGCGGCGGAAGGATCTTTGTTGGGGGGTTGGGCGCGCGCGGATCCCTCCGCGCCCCTCAGGGCTCCCCTAAACCCCCCCCCGAAAAATCCCCCAAATCCCTCAAAATCCCCTAAAATCCCCTAAAATCCCCTAAAATCTCCCCAACCCCCCGGCGCCATGCTGGAGCTGCTGAGCGCCCCTCCCCCCGGCGCGGGTGGGGGAGGGGCGGGGCAGGCGGCAGGTGAGTGCGTGGGGGAGGGGCCGGGGGGATTTGGGGAGGATTTGGGGAATTTTGGGGTCAATTTGGGGAATTTTTGGGTCAATTTGGGGAATTCCGGGTGGGAATTCGGAGATTTTGGGGGTTGGGGGTCCATCTAAGCGGGTTTGGGTGAATTTGGGGATTTTTGGGGTAATTTGGGGCATTTGGGGTGAATTTGGGGGTGAGTTTGGGGGATTTGGGGTGAATTTGGGGGATTTTGGGGAAATTTGGGGGATTTGGGGTGAATTTGGGGGATTTTGGGGTGAATTTGGGGGATTTTGGGGTCCTGGGTTCAATTTTGGGGATGTTTTGGTGAATTAGGGGAATTTTGGGTCAGTTTGGGGTCCTGGGTGGGATTTTGGGGTGAATTTCGGTGATTTTGGGTCAACTTTTGGGATTTTGGGTCAATTTGGAGATTTTGGTTCAATTTTCGGAATTTTGGGGTGAATTTGGGGGATTTTGGGTCAGTTTTGGGGATTTTGTTTCAATTTTTGGAATTTTGGGGTGAATTTGGGGGATTTTGGGTCAGTTTTGGGGATTTTGGGGTGCTGGGTGGGATTTTGGGGTTCGAGACCCTCCCCCAAATTTTGGGACCCCCCCTTAACCTCCCCCTCCCCAATTCCTCCTCAGGCCACACCCGGCGGGAAAATCCCTGGTAAGGATCCCCCAAAAAAACCCAAAATTTACCCAAAAATCCCCAAAAATGCACCTAAAAATCCCCCAATTATTAAAAAATCCTTAGAATCCCCCAAAACCCCGAATTCCCCAAAATTCCACCTAAAAATCCATAAATTCCCAAAAAAAAAACCCCGAAATTTACCCAAAAATCCACCCAGAAATCCCCAAATCCTGCAAAAATCTCTAAAATTACCCAAAAATCCCCCCAAAAATTCCTGAAATCTCCCAAAAATTCCCAGTGTCCCCCAAATTCTGTAAAATTCCCCAAAGCTCCAAAAATCCCCCCAAAAATTGACCCAAAAAAATCCCTTAAAAATCTCTCAAATCAATCCCCAAAATCTTGCCCAAAATCCCTGAAAAATCCCCCCAAAAAATCCCAAAATCTTCCTAAAAATTTTCTAAACAAATACCAAAAAATCTCCCAAATCCTGCAGAATTTTCCAAAAAAATTCCCCCCCAAAAATCTCACAGAAATCTCTAAAAAATCCCCAAAATCTTCCCGAAATCCCCCAAAAAATCCCCAAAAATCTCCAAAAATTCCCACAATCTTCCTAAAAATCTTCAAAAAAAATCCAAAAAAATCCAAAAAAATCTCCCAAATCCTGCAGAATCTACCCCAAAAATCGCCCCGAAAAATCTCAGAGAAATCCCCAAAAAATCCCCAAAATCTTCCCAAAATCCCCCAAAAAATCCCGAAAAATTTCCAAAAATCTTCAAAAAACTCTCCCAAATCCTGCAGAATCTACCCAAAAAATTCCCCCCAAAAATCTCACAAAATTCCCCAAAAAATGCCCAAAATCTTCATGAAATCCCCCAAAAAATCCCCAAAAATCCTCCAAAATTCCCGAAATCTTCCTAAAAATCTTCCAAAAAAATCCAAAAAAATCCAAAAAAATCTCCCAAATCCTGCAGAATCTACCCCAAAAATCGCCCCGAAAAATCTCAGAGAAATCCCCAAAAAATCCCCAAAATCTTCCCAAAATCCCCCAAAAAATCCCGAAAAATTTCCAAAAATCTTCAAAAAACTCTCCCAAATCCTGCAGAATCTACCCAAAAAATTCCCCCCCAAAAAATCTCACACAAAATTCCCCCAAAAAATGCCCAAAATCTTCATGAAATCCCCCAAAAAAATCCCCCAAAAAATCCTCCAAAATTCCCCGAAATCTTCCTAAAAATCTTCCAAAAAATCCAAAAAATCCAAAAAAATCTCCCAAATCCTGCAGAATCTACCCCAAAAATCGCCCCGAAAAATCTCAGAGAAATCCCCAAAAAATCCCCAAAATCTTCCCAAAATCCCCCAAAAAATCCCGAAAAATTTCCAAAAATCTTCAAAACTCTCCCAAATCCTGCAGAATCTACCCAAAAAATTCCCCCCAAAAATCTCACAAAATTCCCCAAAAAATGCCCAAAATCTTCATGAAATCCCCCAAAAAATCCCCAAAAATCCTCCAAAATTCCCGAAATCTTCCTAAAAATCTTCCAAAAAAATCCCAAAAAATCCCAAAAAAATCTTCCCAAAATCCTGCAGAATCTACCCCAAAAATCGCCCCGAAAAATCTCAGAGAAATCCCCAAAAAATCCCCAAAATCTTCCCAAAATCCGCCAAAAATTCCCAAAAAATTCCCAAAATCTTCCTAAAAATCTACCAAAAAAATCCCAAAATATCCCCCAAATCCTGCAGAATCTTCCCAAAAAATCCCTCCCAAAAATCTCACAGAAATCCCCAAAAAATGCCCAAAATCTCCCTGAAATCCCCCAAAAAAACCCCCAAAAATCTCAAAAAAAATTCCCAAAAATCCCAAAAAAATCCCCAAAACTGCCAAAATCTCCCCAAAATTCCCCGAAATTTCCGGAATGTCCCGCGCTGGGCAGGTGCTGGAGGGCGTCTACGGGAACTCGCGGATGCTGCACGTGCTGACGGCCGGAGTGGTCAGTGGGGTCACTCGGGGTCACTCAGGGGTCACTCGGGGTCACTTGGGGGTCACTCAGGGGTCACTCGGGGTCACTTGGGGGTCACTCGGGGGTCAGTGGGGTCACTCAGGGGTCAGTGGGGTCACTCGGGTCACTCGGGGTCACTTGGGGGTCACTTGGGGGGTCAGTGGGGTCACTCGGGGTCACTCAGGGGTCACTCAGGGGTCAGTGGGGTCACTCAGGGGTCACTCGGGGGTCAGTTGGTCACTGGTCAGTTGGTCAGTTGGTCACTCACTGGTCACTCACTGGTCACTCACTGGTCACTCACTGGTCACTCACTGGTCAGTTGGTCACTCACTGGTCACTCACTGGTCACTCACTGGTCACTCACTGGTCACTCTCTGGTCACTCTCTGGTCACTCAGGGCTCCACGGCCGAGGTCCGTGTGCGCAGCGGCCGAACCTTCGAGGGGATTTTCCGCACCCTCAGCGCCCAGGTGGGTCAGACCAATTACCCCTAATTAACCCTAATTAACCCTAATTAGCGCTAATTAATTAATGCCAATTTATGGTAATCGATTGTGATTAACGTTGATTAACGTTTGATCTGAAATCAGCTCTGCTGTCCCCCAATTAACACTTAATTATTCAATTTCTCCAAATTCAATTTTTTCTTTTTAATTTTTTTTGCTTTTTCCTACATTTTTAAAATTTTTCTCTTTTTTCCCTCATTTTAAATTGTTTTTGTTTTTTCCCCATTTTTTCCCCATTTATAGTTTTTTCATTTTTCCCAGTTTTCATATTTTTAATGATTCCCATTTTCCTCATTTTAATAATTTCAATTTTCCCGATTTCCGTATTTTTAATAATTTCAATTTTCCGCATTTTAATAATTTCAATTTTCCCCATTTCCCCATTTTTAATCATTTCAATTTTTCCCATTTTAATAATTTCCATTTTTCCCATGTTCCCATTTTAATAATTTCAATTTTTCCCATTTTCCGCACTTTTAATAATTCCCATTTCTCTATTTTTAATGATTCCCATTTTCCCATTTCAATAATTCTCATTTTCCCCATTTTTAGTAATTCCCATTTTCTCTTTCTAATAATTTCAATTTTCCCCATTTTAATAATTTCAATTTTCCCCATTTGCCCATTTTTAATAATTCTCATTTTCCTCATTCTAATAAATTCAATTTTCCCCATTTCCCTGTTTTTAATAATTTCAATTTTTCCCATTTTAATAATTTCCATTTTTCCCATGTTCCCATTTTAATAATTTCAATTTTTCCCATTTTAATAATTTCAATTTTCCCCATTTCCCCATTTTTAATAATTTCAATTTTCCCTATTCTAATAATTTCAATTTTCCCCATTTGCCCATTTTTAATAATTCCCATTTTCCTCATTCTAATAATTTTAATTTCCCCATTCCCCCATTTTTAATAATTTCAATTTTCCCCATTTTTAGTAATTCCCATTTTCCCCATTTTAATAATTTCAATTTTCCCCATTTGCCCATTTTTAATAATTCCCATTTTCCTGATTCTAATAATTTCAATTTTCCCATTTCCCCATTTTTAATAATTCCCATTTTCCTCATTCTAATAATTTCAATTTTCCCCATTTCCCCATTTTTAATAATTCCCATTTTCCTCATTCTAATAATTTCAATTTTCCCCATTTCCCCATTTTTAATAATTCCCATTTTCCTCATTCTAATAATTTCAATTTTCCCCATTTGCCCATTTTTAATAATTCTCATTTTCCCCATTTTAATAATTTCAATTTTTCCCATCCCCCATTTTTAATAATTTAAATTTTTCCCCATTTTAATAATTTCAATTTTCCCCATTCCCCCATTTTAATAATTTCAATTTTCCCCATTCCCCCATTTTTAATAATTTCAATTTTCCCCATTTTTAATGATTCCCATTTTCCCCATTTTAATAATTTCAATTTTTCCCATTCCCCCATTTTTAGTAATTTCAATTTTCCCCATTTTAATAATTTCAATTTTCCCCATTTTTAGTAATTCCCATTTTCCTCATTCTAATAATTTCAATGTTCCCCATTTCCGCATTTTTAATAATTCCCATTTTCCCCATTCTAATACCCATTTGCCCATTTTTAATAATTCCCATTTTCCTCATTCTAATAATTTCAATTTTTTCCATTTTTTTCATTTTTAATATTTTTAATTTTCCCCATTCCCCCATTTTAATAATTTCAATTTTACCCATTTTAATAATTTCAATTTTCCCGTTTTTAACGATTCCCCGTTTCCCTTTGGTCGAAGTTCGAAGCTCGCCCTCTGACGCCCATGCTTCACCGCGCCCTCCCCTCCCTAGCCCCTGCCCCTCCGCTGGCTCCCTCGGCCTAACTATGGGTCTCGCCCCGCCTCGGCCAAGTGAGGGGACATCCTGGACACGTCAGAAACCCGCCGGGCCTGACATCGCCCAGCTAGTGCTCCTCGGGACGCGGGCCATGGCTCCGGGTCAGCGTCAGGGCGGGCACAGACCGGGAATTGGGGAGGGACACCGGGAATTGGGGAGAGAAACCGGGAATTTGGGAAAAAAACGGGATTGTGGGGAAATAACGCGAGATTTGGGGAAAAACCGCGAGATTTGGGGAAATAACGCGAGAGTTGGGGGAAAACCGTGAGATTTGGGGGAAATAACGCGAGAGTTGTGGGGAAAACTCATGAGATTTGGGTAAAACCGCTAGATTTGGGTAAAAACCGCGAGGTTTTGGGGTGCGAAATGGGGATTTTGGGGAAAACGCTGAGATTTGGGGAAAACGCGAGATTTGGGGAAAAAAATTGGGGATTTTGAGGATAAAATGCCAGATTTTGGGGAAAAACCGCGAGATTTTGGGGAAAAACACGAGATTTGGGAAAAAAATGGGGATTTTGGGGAAAACCACAAAATTCTAGGCAAAATACGCGAGATTTTGGGAAAAACCGCGAGATTTGGGTAAAACCGCGAGATTTTGGGGTGAGAAATGGGGATTTTGGGGCAAAATGGGGATTTTTGTACAAAACTGGGGATTCCCCCAAATTCCCCCAAATTTTCCTTGATTTTCCCCAAATCCCCACAAAGTTTCTCCACTTCCTCCCCAAATTCTTGCCAAATTTTCCCCCAAATTCTACACAAAATTTCCCCCCAAAATCCCCCGAATTTCCCCAATATCCCCCCAAAATCCCCCCAAATTTCCCAAAATTTCCCCAAATTCCCCGAATTTCCCCCAAATTTCCCGGATTCCCCCAGACAGGGCCAAGGGCCCGAGCGCTCGGGAGAAGGTTCTGGAGCTGGGAAGGGGCGCGGGCCAGCGCACGCAGTACGAGCTGGAGTCAGACCTGGTAACCAAATCCCACCGCCCAAAATGCTCTAAAAATTCACCCAAAATCTGCCCGAATTCACCCAAAATTGGCCCCCAAAATTCACCCAAAATCAGCCTAAAATCCACCCTAAAAATTCACCCAAAATTCACAAAACATTCACCCAAAATTCACCCAAAAATTCACACAAAAATTCACACAAAATTCACACAAAAATTAACCCAAAATTCGCCCAAAATCATCCAAAAATCGATCCCAAAATTCACCCAAATTCACCCAAAATTGGTATTCCTAAAATCCGGCCAAAAAATTCACGCCAAAATTCGCCCTCAGAAAATCTGCTCCCAAAATTTGCCCAAGGTGCTCATTCATCCAAAATCTGCTTTCAAAGTGTCACCTGAGAAATTCACCGAAAGTCAGCCCAAAATTCACCCAAAATTGTCTAAAAGATTCACCTAGAAACTCTGCCCAGGAACCGGCCCATTAGGATTCACCCAAGAATCCTCCCAAAAACATCAAAAAATTCACTAAATCCCTTTAAAATCTCCCTAAAAACTCCCCAAAGTCTCCCCAAATGTCCCAAAATCCCGAATTTCCCTGAATCTTCCCAAATTTTCCCCATTTCAAATTTCCCCAATTTCCAGTCCAACGGGTGGGACCCCCAACGTAGATGTTTCTAGCTCAACCAGGAGAACTACGGGTCCAGGAGCACCTGGGACAGCAGCATGGCCGCCACTGGGTCTGGGGAATTTGGGGAATTTAGGGAGAATTTGGGGGTTTGGGAGTGAGAAATCTGGGGGTTTTGGGGGAAAAAAATCAGCGTGGTTTTGGGGGCCAAATCTTGGGGGTTTTGTAGGGGTTCAGGGGGATTTTGGGCCTTTTGCTGAGGTTTGAGGACTTTGGGAAATTTCAAGGGGAAATTTCAGGGGAAATCTGGGAGGCTTTGGGGAAGAAATTTGGGGGAATTTTGAGGGATTTTTGGGGAATTTTTGGCTGTTTTTGCTTTGAGGGGCTGTAATCCAGGGGTTTTGGGGGATTTTGGGGGCTGTTCTGGGGCTGTAATTCCAGGGGTTTTGGGGCTGTATTTTCGGGCATTTTTGGGGATTTTGGGGCTGGTTTTGGAGCTGTAATTCGGGAATTTTGGGGCTGTTTCCTCGGGGTTTTTGGGATTTTTGGGGCTGTTTTTTAGGCTGTATATCCGAGGGATTTTTGGGGCTGTATTTTCGGGGGTTTTGGGGATTTTTGGGATTTTTGGAGCTGTAATTCCGAGGTTTTTGGGGCTGCATTTTCCGGTTTTTTTGGGCTGAATTCACACATTTTTGGGTGTTTCTCCCCCAGTGTCCCCCTGACCCGGGAGGACTCCGTGTCCTGGCGGGTTCGGGGATTTTGGGGATTTTTGGGGCTGACTTTGGAGCTGCATTTCCGGGGTTTTTGGGGCTGTATTTCCGGGGATTTTGGGGATTTTTGGGGATTTTTGGAGCTGTAATTCCGGGATTTTTGGGCCTGTAATTCCGGGTTTTGGGGCTGTATTTTCAGGGATTTTTGGGGCTGTAGTTCGGGATTTTTGGGAATGCATTTTCAGGGTTTTTGGGCTGATTTTGACATTTTTGGGTGTTTCTCCCCAGTGTCCCCCTGACCCGAGGACTCGTGGTCCTGGCGGCAGCTTGGCTCGCCGGCCGCCCATGGCCGGAGATCGAAGTCCTGCCCGCCCCACCGGCTGCGCGCTGGAGGAGCAGGAGGGGGAGGGCCGGGCCCGGCCCCGCCCCCGCGCCGGCCCCGCCCCGCGCCGGCCCGCCCGGCCCGGCCCCGCCCCGCACGGATCGGGCCACGCCCGCTCGGATCTGGCCACGCCCCGTCTGGAACAGACCAGCTCGCCCGGATCTGGCCACGCCCGCCCGGATCTGGCCACGCCCCGCCCGGATCTGGCCACGCCCCGCCCGGATCTGGCCACGCCCCGCCCGGATCTGGCCCCGCCCCCTCCGGCAGGGAGAGCCCGGCGGCGAGCAGGTGGGGGAGGGGTGGGAACGCACCTGAAATGGGCCCAAAATGTGTCCAAAATTCACCCAAAATTTACCCAAAATGTGTCCAGAATTTATCTGAAATTCACCCAAAATTTACCCAAAATCCACCCAAAATTCACCCTAAGTTAACCCAAAATTCACCCAAAATTCGCCCAATTTTTTTTTTAAAATTCACTCAAAATTTACCTGAAATTTACCCAAAATGTGTCCAAAATTTATCTGAAATTCACCCAAAATTCATCCAAAATTTATCTGAAATTCACCAGAAATTCACCTAGAATTCACCCTAAATTAACCCAAAATTCGCCCAGAATTGACCCTAATTTTACCCAAAATTCACTCAAAATTCACCCTAAATTAATCCAAAATTTATCCAAAATTCACCCAAAATTTTTCTAAAATTCACTCAAGGTTGCCTGAAATTTACCCAAATTGTGTCCAAAATTCACCCAAAATTCACATGAAATTTACTGAAAAAATGGCCCAAAGATTCACCTGACTTCAGGTGTGTCCAAGGTCCACCTCAAAGGTCACCTTGATTTCCTAGAGTCCCTAAAGGATTCGCCTGGGATTTCCCCAAGGTTTCCCCCAAAGTTGATTCAATTTCCCACAGAGTTTCCCCCAAAGATTTCCCTCAGATTTTCCCTCAAAGGTCGCCCAGTTTTCCTCACTTTACATCTTTCAAAGTCCCCTAGGTTTTCCCCAAGGTCACCGATTTCCCCTCAAGGATTTTCCCCAAGTGACCCCGGCTTTCTCCCGAACTCCTAAAGAGGGAGGCGTCAGCCCTCCCCCACCGCGGGGCGGCCCGGGGGCGCGGGGTGGGGAGGGAGCGAGCCCGGCCCCTCCCTTCTGCCCCTCCCCCCAGCCCCTGGCAGTCAGGCTCCCTCCCCACCCCAGCCCGAGGCCCTCATGAGCCCAGGTGAGGGGGGGGAGGGGAATTCTGGGAAATTTGGGGGGTGGGGAGGGGAATTTGGGAAATTTGGGGGATTTGGGGGTGGGGGAGGGAATTTGGGGAGATTTGGGGATTTTGGGGGGTTGGGAGAGGATTTTGGGGATTTGGAGTAAAATGTGGGGGTGGGGAGGGGAATTTGGGGGATTTTGGGGTGTCCTGAGATTTTTGGGGGTGGGGAGGGGTCTTCCTGACCCCGCCCTCTCCCCTCCCCTCAGGCTCCCTCCCCAAATCCCAGCGTCCCCAGCGCGGGGGAGGGGCCAATCCCTAGCCTGCCCCTCCCCCCAAAGGCGAGACGGCCCTCCCCCAGCCCAGCTCTGCCCCTCCCCCACTGCGGAGTCAGCCCCAGACCCCCGGAAAGGTAATGGGGGAGAGGGGCGGGGTGAGGGAGAGTGGGAACAAAATCCCCACCCCAAAACATGAGTGGGGAGGGGCAGCCGCCCTCCCCCTCGTCCCCCAAATCTGACCCCTGCCCCTCCCCACCCACAGGGAGGAGCCCGGAGAGGAGAGAGCGGAAAGGTGGGGGGAGGGGCGGGGGGGAGGGCGGGGCGCGGGGTCACCCCGGGGTCACCCTGGGCGGGTTTGGGGCAATTTTGGGAGGTTCGGGACATTTTTGGGGAGTTTTGGGTCATTTGGGGTCACGTGGGGTCAATTCGGGGTCATTTGAGGTCACGGGGTCACCTGAGGCGGTTTTTGATAATTTTGGGGCATTTTTGGGTCATTTTTTGGGCGGTTTTTGGGGGATTTGGGGCGATTATTTTAGGTTATTTCTGGGTATTTTTTGGTGATTTTTGGTTATTTTTGGGTATTTTTGGGGTGATTTTTTTTTTTTTTGGGTAATTTTTAGCTATTTTTTGGGTGATTTTGGGTGACTATTTTAGGTTATTTTTTGGGTGATTTTTGGGTATTTTTGGGTTGTTTTTGGGTATTTTTTGGGTGATTTTGGGTGATTATTTCAGGTTATTTTTGGGTGATTTTTCGATTTTTTTTTGGGTGGTTTTTGGGTATTTTTGGGTGATTATTTTTGGGTGATTTGTGGTTGATTTCGGTTGATTATTTTTTGGGTATTTTTTGGGTGGTTTTTGGGTCATTTTTGGGCGATTATTTTCGGTTATTTTAGGTCATTTCAGGTTATTTTTGGGTGATTTTTGGGTGATTTTTGGGTATTTTTGGGTGGTTTTGGGTGATTTTTTGGGTGATTTTTGGGTGATAATTTTAAGTTATTTTTGGGTGCTTTTTTGGGAATTTTTTTGGGGTGATTTTGGGTGATTATTTCAGGATATTTTTGGGTATTTTTTGGGCATTTTTGGGTGTTTCTGCAATTATTTTAGATTATTTTTGCATTTTTGGGTGATTTCTGGGTCATTTTGGGCAATTGTTTTAGGTTATTTCAGGTTATTTGGGGTTATTTTTGGGTGATTATTTCAGGTTATTTTTTGGGCGGTTTTTGGGTATTTTTTGGGTGATTTTTTTGGGTTTTTGGGTGATTTTTGGGAATTTTTTGGGGTGGTTTTGGGTGATTATTTTTAGACTATTTTTGGGTGATTTTTGGGTATTTTTGGGTGACTATTTTAACTTATTTTTGGGCGATTTTTGGGATTTTTTGGGTGATTTCGGATCATTTTTGGGGTTTCTCTCACGCCCCTCCCCCTCCCCCGCAGCTCCCCTCCCCTGATCCTCCCCCGCCCCTCCGCCCCGCCCCTCCCCCCTCCCCCGAGCGGGGGTGGGGGAGGGGCCGGAGGGCAGGGCCGGCGTCGAGACCCGCCCCCGCCGTGGGGGAGGGCAGGAGAGGCGAGCCGGTGTCCGAGTGAGTGGGGGAGGGCGAGTTCGGGTGGGGGAGGGGCGAGTTCCGGTGGGGGAGGGCGAGTTCGGGTGGGGAGGGCTACAAACCCACCCCGAAACTTTCCCGATGTTCCCAAAAATTATCCCCGAAATGTTTCCCAAAATTCCCCCAAATTTTCCGAAAGTTTCTCAAAACTCCCCAAAATTTCCCCAAAATCGCCAAAATTTTCCCCAAATTCCTAAAAATTTCCTCGATATTCCGCCAAATTCCACAAAATTTTTTTCAAAAATTCCACAAAATTTCCCCCAGACTTCCTAAAAATTTCTCAAAACTCCCCAAAACTCCCCAAAACTCCCCAAAATTTCCCCAAATTTCCCCGAAATTTCCCCAAAATTCCCTAAAAATGTCTCCAAAATTCCATAAAAATTTCTCAAAACTCCCCCAAATTCTCCAAATTTCCCCAAAAATCCCTGAAATTCCCCGAAATTTCCCCAAAACTTTCCAAATTTCCCCAAAATTTCCCCAAAATTCCCCAAAATTTCCCCAAAATTCCCTAAAAGATTTCTCAGGATTCCCCAAAGAGTTCCCCAAGATTTCCCCAAAGGGTTTCCCAAAGATTCCCCTATTCCCCAAGAATTTCCCCAAAGATTCCTAAAAAGATGTCTCGAGATTCCCCAAGGGTTTTCCAGAATTTCCCCTGTAAATTCCTAAAAATTTCTCAAAGATTCTCAAAGTTTCCCCAAAATCTTAAAAGGATTTCCCCAAAGACTCAGTTCTCTAGGGCTTTCTAAAGTTTCCCCAAATTTCCCCGAATTTTCCCAAAATTTCCCCAAAATTTCCCCAAAATTTCCCCAAAATTCCCTAAAAACTCCCAAAGACTCCCCAGTTTCCCAAGATCCGTTTCGGCTCCCAGACGCTAGTGGCTGAACCCCATAGACAGGGAATTCAGTCCCCGGCGGGCGCTGGTGAGGGGGAGTGGGCCAAGGGGGCGGGGCCAAGGGGGCGGGGCCAGGGGGGGCGGGGCCAAGGGGGCAGGGGCCAAGGGGGCGGGAGACCAAGGGGGCGGGGCCAAGGGGGCGGGGCCAAAGGGCAGACGGGGGCAAAGGGAGGGAGGGGCCAAAGGGGGGCGGGGCCAAGGGGGCGGGGCCAAAGGGGAGGGGCTGGGACTTTAAACAAACAGCGGGGAGGGGCTGAAAAGTTTGGGTTCAGAAATAATGGAAGAGTTTTAAAATAATTTTTTGGGTCTTTTAAATTTATAGTTCTTATTATAATTTTAATTATTATTTTTATTATTTTTATTGTTATTAGTAATTATTATTATTATCGTCATTATTATTATTGTTTCTATTATTAGTATTTTTATTTTTATTTTTAGTATTATTATATTTCATTGTTATTGCTATTATCATTATCATTATTATTATTATTGTTATTATTGTTATTATTGTTATTATTATTACATTTTATTATTATTCTTGGTATTAGTAGTAGTATTAATATTCATTATTATTATTGTTATTATAAGTTATTGTTATTACTGTTATTACTATTATTATTATTATTATTATTGTTATTTTTGTTCTTATTAGTATTAATATTATTAAGTTACCGATATTTTTATTATTTTAATATTTTTTAATTGTAAAATCGGGGGATGGGCTGACGGGGGTGGGGGAGGGGCAGAATGTTTAAAATAATTAACGATATTTTAATTTTTTTTTTTCTATAATAAAGTGGGGGAGGGGGAGAACTCTTAAAAATATTTTTAATAACAATAATAATTAATTTATTGAATGATTGTTGTTTAAATGTTTCTTTAGCAAAGTGGGGAGGGGCAGAATTGTCCAACTGTTATTAATTGTTAAAATCGTTGAATTATTGCATTTTTTATTTTAAATTTTTTATTTAAATTTTTTAAATTTTTTATAAAATTTTTTAATTTTTAATTTTTTTTAAAGTATTTTTTAATTTTTGAATAATTTTGTGATTTTAACAATTTTTCCCAGGTGAAGGCCCCGCCCAGCGCCGCCCCTCCCCACCCCCGCCCCTCCACCGCCCTGGCCGGAGGCGGAGCCGCGGGGGCGGGGGAGGGGGCAGCGGGCTGTTCCCCGCCCCTCCCCCTCCTCCGTACCTGCCCCGCTGCACCTGCAGGTGAGGGGGAGGGGCGGGGCAGGGCCGGAGCGCGGTGGGGGAGGGGCGGCTCTGACCCCTCCCTCCTTCCCAGGCCGCGCAGATCTTCCCGTTTCCTGTTTCCGGTTCCGGAAAGTTCAGAGGGGAGCAAAGGTGAGGGGGGGGGGGAGGGGGAAATCCAGGTCTGACCCGGTTTTTACCTTTTTCCCAATCCTTTTTTCTCTTAATTTCTCTCCAATTTTTTCCCGTTTTTTTTGCTTTTTTTCCCTTTTTTTTACTTTCTGCGATTTTCTCCAATTTTTTTACCATTTTTTCTTTTTTAAAATTTCTCTCCGATTTTTCCCCCAATTTTTTTAACTTTTTTTCTCTTTTTTAAAAATTTCTTTCCAATTTTTTCCCCAATTTTTTTTTCTCTTTTTTATTTTTCTGCAATTTTTCCTCAATTTTTCTTTTTTAATTTTTTTCTCTTTTTTCAAATTTCTCTCAATTTTTTCCCCACTTGCTCAAATTTCTCTCCAATTTTTTCCCGAATGTTTTTTTTTGGCTTTTTTTCCTTTTTTTTTTTCCCCATTTTTTCTGAAATTTTTTTCCCCAATTTTTTTTTCTCCTTTTTTCAAAATTTCTTTCCAATTTTTCCCGAATTTTTTTTCCCTTTTTCCCCTTTTTTAAATTTTTTCTACGAATTTTCCCAATTTTTTTGCTCCCTTTTTTTAATTTTCTGCAATTTTTCCCGCACTATGCCTAAGTTTTCTTTCAAATTTTTCCCCAAATTTTTTTTCTCTTTTTTTTCCCCAGGCTCGCCCCTCCCCCACCACGGCCCCCCCATGGACCCCTCCCACGCCCGCCCCTCCCCCGCCGCCGCCGCTGGTGTCGCCGCCCCTCCCCCACCCTTCCCCTCCTTCCTCCCGTTCAGCGCCTTCGCGGCGCGGGGAGGGCGAGCGGCCCACGCCACCCCCACGGCGATGGTGCCGCCCCTCCCCCACTACGGACAGCAGGTACCGGGGACGGGCGGGGGAGGGGCGGGGGATGGGGGAGGGCGGGAATGGGGAGGGGCGGGAAATGGGAGTGGGGGCGGGGATGGGGTGGGGGAGGGGGCAGGGGGTGGGGTGGGGAGGGGCGGGGAAATGGGGTGGGGGAGAGGGGCGGGAATTGGGGGAGGGGGCTGGAAATGGGGGTGGGGGAGGGCGGGGAATTTGGGGTGGGGAAGGGCTGGCTCGGCGGGTGGGGAGGGGCTGTTTGGGGTGGGGAGGGGCTCTGGCCCCGCCCCGCCCCTCCCCCCAGCCCGTCTTCGCCTCGCTGCTCCCGGGGATCGCCGCGGCTCCACCCCCTCCCCACGCCCCCGCCCCTCCCCCTTCGCCCCTCCCCCCCGGGAGCCGCCGCCGCTCTACGGTGAGAGTCTCGCCCTCCCCACCCCCTCCCCCAAAAGGAAACCCCCAAATTATTTTGGGGGGTGTGAGACCAAATTTGGGTTTCTCGCCCCTCCGCCCGCCGCGATCTGACCCCGCCCTCCCCCCGCAGCCGCCGCGGTCACCCACTGCAGGTAATTAGTGATCAGTGTAACGATTAATAACAATTAGTAATAGGTGCTGTTAATAATTACTGTTTAATTATTTAATTTCGTTGTATTCTGGAAGTGGGGGAGGGCTGAGGCGGAGTGGGGAGGGGCAGCTCCACCCCGCCCCTCCCCTCTCTGACCCCGCCCCTCCCCCGCTCTCTGTTCCAGCACCAGGGGCGCCGCCCCGCCCCTCCCCCCACCCCCCACCCCGGGGGCTCTTCCTGGGCCCCTCCCCTCAGGCCCCTCCCCCGCCCCCCTCCGGCCCCTCCCGCCCCTCCCCCACCCGGCACCGCCCTCCCCCGCCGCCGCCGCCGCCCCTCCCCCTCCCAGGCCCCTCCCCGCCCGGAGCCGCCCCTCCCCCGGCCGTGTTCGCGCTGCATCACCACGGATACCAGGTGGGGAGGGGCAGGGACTGGGGGGGGGGGAGAAGCTGGGAGCGAAAACTGGAGGGGAGGGGCGGACGGGGAGGGGGGAGGAAAACTCGAGGGGTGGGGGAGGGGCAGAGATGGGAGTGGTGGGGGAGGGACTGGGGATTCTGGGGGTGGGGGAGGCGGTGACGATCTCACTGACCCCTCCCCCTCCCCCCTCTGTCTCACCCCTCCCCCAGCCCCCGCCCATCCCCCCTCCCCTCCCCCCTCAGGTGATGCTGCTCCACGCCCCTCCCCCACCCCAGGCCCCTCCCCGCTGGCGCCGCCCCTCCGCCATCCAGCCCCTCCCCTTCAGATTCATCGGGCACCCGGCAGGTGAGGGGGGAGGGGCGGGGAAGGGGCAGAGGTCACCTGGGGTCACCCGCGCTGACCCCTCCCCTCCCCCCAGTTCAGTCCCAGCAGCTCCAGTTTCACCCCGGGAACTGAGGGAGGGGAGGGGCCGGACCCGCCCTCCCCACCCGGAAATGAGGCCGGACCCGCCCCTCCCCACCCCCGTTTTATATTAATTTATGGTGAGGGGCACAAGGAGAATTTGGGGCTAAACAGGCCCGGAAGAGGAAAAACACAAAAACAAAAAAATTCTCGGGGAAAATCGGAACACAATAAAAATAAAAGTAAAAATGAAATCCAAACACGATAAAATAAAATAAAATCAAACACAGTAAAATTGAAAAAAGCCAAACCGAGGATCGAGGCTTTTATTTTTTTGTAGGGGGGGGGGGCAGGGCACAGAACCGTGACCTGGGATGACCCCGCAACCCCTCAGCTGCCTGTGCACCCCAGGTGGGAGGGGCAGCCCAGTCGAGTCAGCCCGTGGGGAGGGCTGTTGTGTGTAAGGGTCGGTTCCGGTGGGAGGGGCTCTGGTTTGGAAGTTCAGCCTCGGTGGGAGGGGGCTCTGGTTTCGGGCTCAGCCCCGCGTTTGGGGAGGGCAGCCAGCGTGGGAGGGGGCTCTGGTTTAGGGCTGAGCCCGTGTTTCAGAGAGGGCCGGGTCCCTCCCCGAGGTAGGGAGGAGGCTGTGGTTTGGGCTCAGCCCGCGTTTGAGGAGGGCCGTAGCGTGGGGAGGGCTCTGGTTTGGAGGCTGAGCCCGTGTTTGGGGAGGGCCGGGTCCCTCCCGGGTGGGGAGGGGCTCTGGTTTCGGGCTCAGCCCCGCGTTTGGGGAGGGCCGCAGCGTGGGGGAGACTGCGGTTGGGGGCTCAGCCCAGCTCAGCTCCAGCTCGCCTCCGTCAGCGGCAGCAGCTGCGACCGACAGTGCGATGGTGCGGGGACCCGTCCGGGCGTGAAGCCTTTGAGCCCTGCTCCAGCACCATGGGCTGGCAGCAGAGGGCTAGCGACGTCCTCGCCCAGCATCCACCAGCTCCTGTGGGGCAGAGAGAGCCGAGTCAGCCCCAAACATCCCATAAATCCATCCCTATAGACCCTACCAACCTATAGATCCATCCCTATAGACCCTATAACCTATAGACCCTATGACCCTGCTCCAGCACCATGGGCTGAGCTGGCAGCAGTGACTCGCCTGAGGCATCCTCAGCTCCTGTGGGGAAAATGTGTGGGGGTGAGACCCACCAACCTATAGATCCATCCTATAGATCCATCCTATAGATCCTATAGCCCTATAGACCCCTATAGCCCCATGGACCCAGCACCGGGGGCTGGCTGAGCAGGGCCACGGCGTCCTAGCCGGCATCACCAGCTCCTGTGGGGCACAAATGTGTGGGGGTGAGACCCAAACATCCCATAAACCCATAAATCCATCCTATAGATCCATCCCTATAGATCCCACAGATCCTCCCAGATCCGATGGATCCCATCCCGATCCCTCCTGGGCTCGGCACAGATCCCTAGAAGGGACCCTGCAGGTCCCACAGATCCTAAATGCTGCAAGAACCCATGGATTCCATAGATCCCACAGATCGGGATCCAGCGTCCTGAATCCAAGAGATCCCTGCTTGAGATCTCACAGACCCCACAGATGCCCGGGATCACCCCTCCCCCAGCCCCACCTTCGGGGGCAACAGGACCCTACAGCAGATGTCCCAGAGTCGAGAACATCCACTTGGTGAAGCTGAGAAACTTATCAAAGCCCTCCCTCCTAGGAAACGCTTACACCCACAGGGAGGGACAGGCACAGAGGCACGAGGGCACGGGGGAGGGCAGAGAGGAACACTTCTCCTGGCCTGTGGGTCTGCCCCACATCAGCCAAATCTCCCCAATCGCTCCCCATCCTGCAAAGTCCACTCCCGTCCTGCGATCTCCCCATATCCCGAGCCCTTGGACAAAGTCCTGCTCCCACCTGTTGCCCCAGCCCGCCCGGCCCGCCAGCAGCCCGCCCAGCCCGCCTGTGCTCACCATGTGCCTGCACCTTCTGCTGGGGCCTTGGTGACCCCGGCTGTGCGCTGCCTGCGCAGCCCGCCCGCCTTTGCAGCCCCGCCCCCAGCCCCGCCCATAGCCCCGCCCAGACCCACCTGTGCCTGCACCTTCTGCTGGGGCAGTGACCCTGGTTCAGCCGCCACCATGCCCGGCCTTAGCTCCCTCCACGCCCGCGGCCCGCCCATAGCCACACCCGGCGCGCAGCCCCGCCCGGCCCCACCTGCGCTCACCTGTGCCTGCACCTTCTGCTGCTGCAGTGAGCCCTGGTCCAGCCACGCCACCATGCTCGCTTGGCTCCTCCCGCCCGCCTGGCCCAGCAGCCCAGCCCCGCCCATGTAGCCACACGGCCCGCCCATGGCCCCGCCCGGCCCCGCCCATGGCCCGCAGCCGCACAGCCCAGCCTGTGCCCCACCTGTGCCGCCGCAGCTGCTTGCTGCTGCGGTGACCCGGCCACGAGGCGCCCGCAATGCCCAGCAGCCCGCCCATGGCACGCCCACCTCGGCTCCACCCTGTGCCTGCCTTGCCTTCTGCTGGGGCGCAGTGACCCGGCATGACACGCCACCCCGCGCCCAGCCAGCTCCTCCCGCCCGCTGGCGCGGCTCGGCAAGCGTGTCCGGCTCGCGCCTCCCTCCCGGAGGCTCTCTGTGGAACATCTCGATTGCCTGCCTACTTGGCGTCCGCGTGGGTCACCAGAGTCACCAGGGGTCACCAGGGGTCACCCGTCACCAGGGGGTCACCAGAGTCACCCAGTCGCCTCCGCCGATCACTGCTCGCGCTTTCATTCATTGGTCACTCAAGGGTCACTCCAGTGTCACTCCCGTCACTCCACTGGTCCCTCAAGGAGGTCACTCCAGTGAGTCCCTCACTGGTCCTCACTGGTCACTCACCCGGTCTCACTCAGGGGTCACTCCAGGGGTCACTCGGTAGGTCACTCAGGGTCACTTTCCAGGGTCACTCACTGAGATCACTCACTGGTCACTCACCGGTTACTCAAGTCACTCCCGGTGGTCACTCTCACTGCGTTGCTCAGGGGTCCACTTTCCCGTCCCTCCGCTGATCACTCCGCACTGATCACTCACTGGTCCTAAGGGTCCCTC
Organism: Luscinia megarhynchos; assembly: GCA_034336665.1. Lineage (NCBI taxonomy): Eukaryota > Metazoa > Chordata > Aves > Passeriformes > Muscicapidae > Luscinia > Luscinia megarhynchos. The sequence goes on along the minus strand of JAPFBE010000090.1, from coordinate 10,425 downwards.
ACTGGTCACTCCAGGGTCCTCACTGGTCCTCAGGGTCCTCAGGGTCACTCACGGTCACCACCGCCCTCGAGTTCCGGTACAGCAGCTCCACCTGTCCCCTGCGCGGCACCAGCTCCAGGTGCCATTGACCACCGCGCCAGCCCAGACACAGGTGAGACACAGGTGAGAAAGTTGAATGGACGGGTGAAGTTGGACAGGTGAACAGGTGAGACACATTGAGGGCGACACAGGTAAGGACTTGAGACATTTGAGACACACAGGTGAATTGGACAGGTGAGACACAGTTGGGACAAGGAGACACAAATAGGACAGTTATACAAATGAGACACGTTGAGACGGATAAGAGACACAGATGGGACAGATGAGACACAGGTGAGACACATGGGGACACAGGGGACACAGGTGACATGGACAGGTAAGACCAGATGTGGGACAAGGAACACAGATCAGACAGGTGAGATTGGACAGATGAGACAGGTGAGATTGGACAGGTGAGACAGAATATAGGTGAAACAGTTGTGATAAGGACATTCAGGTAAGAATACAATATGGGACATGCCCACACAAAAAAAACACAAACCACACACACCACCACCAACACCCACACGGGCTTGTCCAGGTGAGCACAGGTGTGATGTGGGTGTGATACGGGCACAGTATGGATACAATACAGGTGTGCCAGGTGTGCACAGGTGTGCCAGATATTACAGGAATGAATGGATATTTTGATACGAACAGTACAGGTTTGAACAATAGAACAAACAACGCACAGGTTTGACGAAGATGCGATACAGCCGATAATACTGGATACAATACACTGAACTACATATTACTGGTGTGTTACAGGTGTCTCACCTGGGATAAAGTACTCGACCTCGATAGGCAGCATGCAGGGCTTAGTCCAGAGTGAGAACACAGGTGTAATGTACTAGGTGTGATATGGATTACAGTACAGGTGTGTTAGAGCGCTGTACGCAGGTGTGCACAGGTGTGTTGTGCTGAGCTCGAGTGTAGTTACGAGGTGCACACAAACAGGTGTGTGTTAAGGTCGATGCTACCAAGGGTGTGATGCTAGGTGTGATATATGGATGCAGTACAAAGGAATGTGTGCGACAGGTGTGCACAAAAGATTAGTGTTACAGAGTAATGCCCAGGTGTGTTACAAAGTGCTGCACAGAGTGTGATGCCAGGTGCGATATAGGATACAGGTACAAGAGTGTGCACAGTGTGTTACAAGAGTGTGCACAGGTGTGCCCCAGGTGTGCCTCACCTGGGATGGAGGTCTGCAGCCTCACGATGGGCAGCATGCAGGAGGACTTGTCCAGGTGTGCACAGGTGTGATGTAGGTGTGATACAGGCACAGTATGGATACAATACAGGTGTGCACAGGTGTGCACAGGTGTTGTTATTGCACAAGGTGTGTTACAGGTGTCTCACCTGGGATGGAGTGCACGGCACTCGATGGGCAAGGCATGCAGGGGGCTTGTCCAGTGAGAGCACAGGTGTAATGTAGGTGTGATATGGATACAGTACAGGTGTGTTACAGGTGATGCACTGGGTGTGCACAGAAAGTGTGTTACAGGTGTGCACAGGTGGTGTTACAGGTGCACACAGGTGTGTGCAGCGTGCACAGGTGTGCACAGGTACGTGTGAATGATATGGATGCAGTACAGGTGTGCACAAAGGTGTGCACAGGTGTGTTACAGGTGTGCCCAGGGAGTTGTTACATTTGAGTGCACGGTGTGATGTGGGTCGCATTCATATGGACTACGGTACAGGTGTGCACAGGTGTGTGTGTTACAGGAGTGCACAGGTGTGTTACAGGGTGTGCACAGGTGTGTTACGAAGGTGCCTCACCTGGGGATGGAGTGCAGTATAACGATGAGGCAGCATGCAGGGGAGCTTCTCCAGGTGTGCTGCACAGGTGTGATGTAAGGTGTGATACAGGCACAGTATGGATGTTACAATACAGGTGTGCACAAGGTGTGCTGGGTGTGCCAGGTGTGTCTCACCTGGGATGGAGTCGCAGCGCGATGGGCAGCATGCAGGGGCTTGTCCAGGAGTCCGGGGGCTGCGTAATGTAGTCCAGCCTCCAGCAGCCTCAGCACCGACTGCAGCCGGCTTCCGGGCTTCCTTGGGTCCTCTTGAGAAAGGATTCTGGGACAGGTGGGGCAGGTGGGACAGGTGGGGCAGGTGGGACAGGTGGGAGCAGGTGCAGGTGGGACAGGTGGGGCAAGGTGGGGCAGGTGAGCAGGTGGGGCAGGTGGGGCAGGTGGGGGCAGGTGGGAGCAGGTAGGGAGCAGGTGGGACAGGTGGGGCAGGATGGGACAGGTGGGGCAGGCGGGACAGGTGGGGCAGGTGGGGCAGGTGGGACAGGTGGGGCAGGTGGGACAGGTGGGGGACGAGGGTGGGACAGGTGGGGGCAGGTGGGGCAGGTGGGAGGGCAGGTGGGGCAGGTGGGGAGCAGGTGGGACAGGTGGGGCAGGCGGGACAGGTGAGACGAGGAGGACAGGTGAGGGACAGGTGAGGGCACAGGTGGAGACAGGGGTGGGACAGGTGGGACAGGTGGGACAGGTGGAGGTGGGACAGGTAGAGACTGAGGTGAGACAGGTGAGGGCAGAGTGGGGCAGGTGGGGGACAGGTGGGACAGGTGGGACAGGTGGGACAGGTGGGGGACAGGTGGGACAGGTGGGACAGGTGGGACAGGTGGGAGCAGGTGGGACAGGTGGGGACAGGTGGGGACAGGTGAGACAGGTGGGACAGGTGGGACAGGTGGGGACAGGTGGGGACAGGTGGGGGACAGGTGGGGCAGGGGAGGTGGGGACAGGTGGGACAGGTGGGGACAGGAGGGGCTAGGGACAGAGGGTAGGGACAGGTGGGGACAGGGTGGGACAGGTGAGGGCAGGTGGGACAGGATGGGACAGGTGAGGGACAGGTGAGGGCAGGTGGGGACAGGTGGGGGACAGGTGGGACAGGGTGGGACAGGTGGGACAGGTGAGGGACAGGGTAGGGACAGGTGGGGACAGGGTGGGACCCAGGTGGGACAGGGTGGGACAGGTGGGGACAGGTGTGGGACAGGGGTGGGGACAGGTGGGACAGGTGGGACAGGGTGGAGACCAGGTGGGACAGGTGGGACAGGTGGGACAGATTTGGGCCGAAGGTGGGGCGGAGTGGGACGAGGTGGGACAGGTGGGACGAGGTCAGAATGGATTGACTGAAACCAGTTATCGATCAGTTATCAGCATCAGTTATAGATCCCAAGTCCCGAGTCACACACAGGTGTGCTACATGTCACAAGTTACAAAAAGGTGCCCAATTGCCCAGATTGTGCCCAAGCACAGGTGCCAAGTGGCCCAGGTGTGCCCAGGTGTGCCAGATTAGCCTCACCTGCAGCACACAGGCTACCCACCACCACCGAGGTTTGCGATTGATCAGTTATCAATCCCCATGATCAGTTATTGATCTCCATTGATCCCTCACTATTCCCAGATTTCCAGGTGCCCAGTTGCCCAATTGTCCAGGTGAGCCAGGTAGCCTCACCACAGCACACAGCTACCCCACCACCCATGGCTTGTGATTGATCAGTTATTGAACAATCCCCAGTGATCAGTTACTGACTCCACTGATCACTATTCCCAGCTGTCCCCAGCTTTGCCCAGGTGTCCCCAGCTGTCCCAACCAGGCGCCCAGGTGAGCCTCACCCACACACAGCACCGACCCACCACCACCAAGTTTGTGATTGGATCAGTTATTGATCAGTTATTGATCAATTACCGATATCCATTAATCCCTCACTATTCCCAGGTGTGCCTGGCCGGCTGCCAGGTGTGCCTCCAGGTGAGCTCTCACCTGCAGCGCAGACACAGCGCTTGACCACCACCACCGGGCCGTGTGGGATTGATCAGCACGATCGGTCAGTTGATCAGTTATTGATCTCCATTGGTCCCTCACTGTGCTCCAGGTGTTGCCCAGCTGTGCCCATAGCTGTGCCCAGGTGTGCCCAGGTGTTGCCCAGGTGAGCCTCACCTGCAGGGCACACAGCTGACCAGACACCACCGAGCTACCGCCGAAAGCCGCCGTCGAGCCGAACTCCGGGCCGGCAGCTCCCGCGACCTCGAGTCTCCACCAGCGTAGCAGCTCCGCGGTCCGACACTGGCGCTTTGGTCCAGGTACACCACGGCTGCATTGCTGCACACCTACCTGCAGAATTGGGACGGGTGAGACAGGTCAGACACCTGGGGGCGCCAGGCCACACCCCAAAACAAACCTCGACCTCGACCCAGCCCCGACCGCCTTGTTCGAGGGTACACACGACGACGGTGCTGCACCCACCTGCGCCATGAGGTGGGACGAAGATAGGACACGACTAGTGCTGAGACAGGTGGACACCTGGTCGGGGACGCAAACTAAACCCCACTCAAAACCCAGCACTTTGTTCCGGAACACCACGACGTGCTGGACGCCACCATGTGCAGGTGAGACCGAGGTGAGACAGGACACCTGTACGGGACACACCCCAAAACAAACCCAACCCCAAACCCGACCTCTGACTCCTGGCTTTCGTTCGGGTACACCACCACGTGCTGCACTCACCTGTGGTCGGGACAGGTGAGACACAGGTGAGGAGCGGGTGAGACACCCCTGAACCCAAACCGGCCCCCGACTCGCCTTTGTTCAGGTACACCACGCGTGCTGCACTCACCTGTGCAGGTGGAGAGGCAGACGCTGTGCATCAGGGACGCACGACACAAACCTGAACCCATTCTCACCCGGACCGCCATTCTCACCCTGACCACGCCCCACAGTCCACCGCGTCTCCTACACCATCCAAAAGCGCCCTTTTCTCACCTGCGGCTCGCCTGTCCGTTCACACCTGTGATGCTCAAGCACCTATCCATTCACGCCTGTCTCCCTGGCAATCGCACCGGAGTCGCACCACCTGTCTCTCGCACTGTGTCTCACCTGTATCCGCACTCTGTCTCCGCCTGTCACACTCCTGTGCGCACACCACCTTGTCCAGTGTCTCACCTGCCGTGCAGCAGCGCAGCAGGTGCTCCCGGTGCAGTGGCGCATACTGCCCGCCGGGTCTCCACCTGTCCATTCACACCTGTCTCGCCTGTCACACGCAGTCGCACCTGTGCTCACGCCCGTCGCCACACCTGTCTCACGCCTGTCTCACACCTGTCTCACACCCGTCACGCCTTGTCTCACACCTGTCACACCTGTCTCACACCTGTCACACCTGTCACACCTGTCTCGCACCTGTCACACCTGTCTCACACCTGTCTCTACACCTGTCCATTGTCTCGCACCATTCACACCTGTCCATTCACATTCCGTCCATGTCTCACCTGCCGTGCCAGCAGCGTAGCTCCCCGGGTCTGCGACATCTGCCCGGTCCGGGTCTCGCTGTGTCTCACCTGTCACACCACCTGTCTCACACCTGTCCGTTTCACACGCAGTGTCTCACCTGCCTGCCACCAGCAGGTGCTCCCACACCTAGCACTGCCCAAGCCACCTGTCTCACCCCACCTGTCACACCTGTCCCACCTATCTCACCTGTCACACCCGCACACACCTGTCCATTCACACCTGTGTCTCACCTGTCAGGCAGCAGCAGGTGCTCCAGTCTGGCTAAGCATCTGCCCATCGTGCGCCCTTCACCACCAGGTTGGCGCCGTCCAGGAAGCGCCGTCACCCGTGATCATGTTCTGGGGAAAAACAAATTTTGGAGAAAAACATTTCCCGGTTTGGGGGTCTTGGGATTTTGGGATTTTTGGGGGATTTTTGGGGATTTTTGGGGATCGTTTTGAAGTTTTTTGGGATTTTTGGGGACTTTTGGGATTTTTGGGGATTTTAGGGATTTTTGGGGATTTTTTGGAAGGATTTTTGGGGGATTTTTTTTTATTTACAGGGGATTTTGAAGGGGATGTTTTGCTTGGGGGATTTTTTTTTTTTTTTGGGGATTTTTGGGGACTTTTTGGGGGATTTTTTGGGATTTTTTTTGGGGATTTTGGGGATTTTGGGGTTTTTAGGGGATTTTTTGAAATTTTTGGGATTTTGGGGATTTTTTTGGGGAGTTTTTTGGGGGACTTTTGGGATTTTTTTGGGGGATTTTTGGGATTTTTGAGGGATTTTGGGAAATTTTGGGAATTTTGATTGGATTTTCAGGGGATTTTTGAGGGATTTTAAGGGGAGATTTTGAGGAATTTTTGGGGGGATTTTTGACAATTTTGGGTTTTGGAGAAATTACATAAGGTTTTTAGGGAGATTTTGAGGGTGTCAGAGGGGGATTTTGGGTGTCAGGATGAATTTTAGGGGTGTCAGGAAGAATTTTTGGGGATTTTTGGGGTGTCAGAATGGATATTTTGGGGTGTCAGAATGAATTTTTAAAGGATTTTTGGGGTGTCAGGATAAATTTTTGGGGGATTTTTGGGGTGTCAGGATGGATTTTTAGGGGAGTCCAGGATGGATTTTTTGAAAATTTTGGGGTGTCTGGGATGATGAGTTTTTGGGGATTTTTGGGATGTCCAGGATGAATTTTTGAAGATTTTGGTGTGTCCAGGAAGAATTTTTGGGGATTTTGGAGAGTCAGGATAAATTTTTGGGGATTTTTAGGGTGTCAAGAATGGATTTTAGGGGAGTCAGGATGGATTTTTGGGAGATTTTGGAGTGTCCAGGAATAATTTTTGGGGATTTTTGGGGTGTCAGAGGGGGATTTTTAGGGTGTCCAGCAAAATTTTTTAGGATTTTAGGGTGACCAGGAAGAATTTTTGGGGGAGTTTTTGGAGGATTTTCCGGGTGATTCTCAGTCCCCACCCTGCAGTTCCCATTTCGCCACCGGGTGGCGCCACCCCAAAATTCGCTATTTTCGGGGTTTTCCCCGCAATCCGGGGATTTTGGGGAGTTTTGGGGGCGGCCCCCGGGTTTCAGGTCCCACCTTGGCGTAGTCGGCGTGGCCGGGGCAGTCGGTGTGGGCGTAGTGCCAGCGGCGTGCGCACCAGCAGCTCCACGTCGCGTTGATGGTGATGCGCCTTCTCCTCCAGGGGCGCTGTCGATCCTCCTCGTAGGGTGAACTGGGCCCCGCCCGCCGACAGCACTGCGGGAGCCCCCAAAATCATCCGTGACCCCCAAAATCATCAAGTGACCCCCAAAATAATCCCTGAGCCCACCCAGTTACCTCTATGAACCCACCTTGAACAAAAACCTGAAATTTAACCCAAAATCAGGCTCAAATCCAGCCCCTCCGCCACTGAGAGAACTCTGGGGAGCCCCAAAAAATCATCGGTGAACCCCAAAATCATCAGTGACCCCCAAAATCATCAGTGACCCCCGATAATCGGTGAGCCCATCCCTGAACTCTTTCGAGGAGCAAAAAACCGAAATTAGCCAAAATCCGGCTCAAATCCAGCTGACAGCACTGGGGGAGCCCCAAAATCAGTGACCCCCAAAATCATTGGTGACCCCAAAATCATCAGTGACCCCCAAACAAATCATTCCTACAGTTTTCCCATTTTAGCCCCCGTTTTTCCCATTTCCCACAATTTCACCTTTCAAGCCCAATTTTTTTTTTCATTTTTCCCCATTTAACCTTTTTTTCCTTTTCCCAAATTTCCGTTTTTCACCCCAATTCTGCCCCACCTCGGGTGATGGCGGCCTCAGAGATAGTCCTGCCGAATATTCCCATTTTAACCCAATTTTAGCCCATTTTTCCCCATTTTAACCCATTTTTCCCCATTTTAACCCCATTTTCCCCGCTTGTAACCCCATTTTCCCAAATCTCCCATTTTCACCCCAATTTCCCCACACCGGGTGATGGTGGCCCTCAAGGTAGTCTTGCCCAAATATTCCATTTTTAACCCAATTTTAACCCATTTTCCCCATTTTCCCCATTTTTAACCATTTGCTTATTTTTCCCGTTTTCCCATTTTAACCCATTTTTCCCAAATTTCCGTTTTTCACCCCAATTTCCCCACCTCGAGGTGATGGCGGCCCGTCAGAGATGGTCTTGCCCAAATTTTCCCCATTTTCCCCCATTTTTAACCCATTTTAACCCGTTTTCCCATTTAACCCGTTTTCCGTTTTTCCCATTTTAACCCGTTTTTCCCAAATCTCCCGTTTTTCACCCCAATTCCCCCACCTCGTTGATGCGGCCCTCAAATTGGTCCTGCCTGATATTCACATTTTAACCATTTTTAACCCATTTTTTCCACATTTTAACCCCATTTTTTCCCCATTTTTAACCCCATTTTCCCCATTTAACCCCATTTTTCCCAAATCCCATTTTTCACCCCAATTCTCCCCCACCTCAGGTTAGAAAACCCTCAGGTCCTGCCCAAATATTCCCAATCCCAATTTTACCCATTTTCCCCCCAAAACATTTTTCCACATTTTTAACCCCATCCTTTTAACCCCATTTTTCCACATTTAACCCCCATTAACCCAATTCCCATTTTCACCCCAATTTCCCCACCTCGGGTTGACCTCAGGGATTGGTCCTGCCAAAATTTTCCCATTTTCCCAATTTAACCCCAATTTCCACATTTTTAACCCATTTCAACCCCATTTTTTCCCCAAATTTCCCATTTTAACCCATTTTTCCCAAATCTCCATTTTTCACCCCAATTTCCCTCACCCCTCGGTACTGACCAGTTGGTCCACCAAATTCCATTTCCCCATTTTCCCATTTTAACCCCATTTTTCCCGTTTTCCCATTTTAACCCACTTTCCCAATTATCCCATTTTTAACCCCATTTCTCCCCCACCTCGTGTTATGGCCACCCGTCAATCCTTCCCAAATTTTTCCCATTCCCCACATTCCCATTCCCCATTTAATCCATTTCCCCCATTTTACCCCATTTTTAACCCATTTTTAACCATTTTTCCCCATTTCCCCATTTTAACCCATTTTCCCAATCACGTTTTCACCAATTCCCCCACCTCGGGAGCCGGCCCGTCAAGTCGGTCTTGCCCGTGGTCCGTGCCCGATGTTGCCCGTTCAGGTGGGTTGTCCCTCCAGTCGACCTTGGCAAGAGCCTGAAGCACCAAGGTCAAAACCAGCCCAAAACCACCAAAACCCCAAAAACACCCAAAAACCCCAAAACCCCCAAAATCCCAAAAACACCCAAAATAACCCCCAAAATACACCCAGAATTCATCAAAACTCACCCAAATCCCTCCCAAAACACCCAAAATACACCCAAAACCCCAAAACTACACCCAGAAATCCATCCAAACTCACCTAAAAAGCCCAAAATTCACTTAAAAAATTCCCCAAAATCCACCCAAAACGCCCAAAATAACCCCAAAATACACCCAAAATCCATCCAAAACAGCCCAAATCCTCAAAAATATCCCAAAAACCAAAATGCACCAAAAACCCCCAAAACCCTAAAATCCCCCAAAATGCCAAAATCCTCCCAAAATACCCCAAAACCTGCCCAAAATATCTTAAAAATCCACCCAAAAAACACAATTCACTTTAAAATCCCCAAAACCCACCCGAAAATCCCAAAATACACCCAAAAACCCCCAAAACCACAAAACCACCCAAAAACCCAAAATTCACAAAATACCCCAAAATCACCCAAAATCCACCAAAACCACCCAAAACCCCAAAACCATTAAAATCACAAAATACACCCAAAAATACCCAAATGCACCCAAAAACCCCCAAACCATAAAAATCACTCCCAAAATACCCAAAATGCACCCAAAAAGGCCAAAGATTCACTTAAAGTCCCAAGGCCACCCCAAAGTACTTAAAATGCAAAATATCCCAATGTCCAAAACCCCCAAAGGAATCTGGGAGAGGGACTGGGAGGGACTGGGAGGGACTGGGAGGACTGGGAGGGAACTGGGAGGGACTGGGAGAGGGAACTGGGAGGGACTGGGAGGAACTGGGAGGGACTGGGAGGGACTGGGGCTTGGGGGACTGGGAGGGGACTGGGAGGGAACTGGGAGAGGGACTGGGAGAACTGGGGGGGACTGGGAGAGGGACTGGGAGGGAACTGGGAGAGGGACTGGGAGGGACTGGGGAGGGACTGGAGGAACTGGGGGACTGGGAGGGGACTGGGAGGAACTGGGAGAGGGAACTGGGGAGAGACTGGGAGGGACTGGGAGGGAACTGGGAGGGAACTGGGAGGAACTGGGGGAGGGACTGGGGAGGGAACTGGGAGGGACTGGGAGGGACTGGGAGGGAACTGGGAGGGAACTGGGAGGAACTGGGATGGACTGGGAGGGACTGGGGAGGGACTGGGAGGGAACTGGGAGGGAACTGGGAGGGGAACTGGGAGGGAACTGGGAGGGACTGGGAGGACTGGGAGGGAACTGGGAGGGAACTCAGGGGAGGGAACTGGGATGGACTGGGAGGAACTGGGAGGGACTGGGAGGGACTGGGAGGGTGGGAGGGACTGGGAGGGACTG
>JAPFBE010000898.1:0-21391 GCA_034336665.1 Luscinia megarhynchos | reverse complement strand
GAGGCACCCGCAGACACTTCTGCACGGCCACCCACGGGTGGACCAGCCGTTGCAGCACACCCAATGGCAATTACAGACACTTCTGCACGCCCAACCACGGGTGGGACGGCCATTGCTACACACCCAAGGGCAACCCCAGACACTTCTGCACGCCCAACCACGGGTGGGCCGGCCGTTGCTGCACACCCAGAGGCACACGCAGACACTTCTGCACGCCCACCCACGGGTGGGCCGGCCATTGCTGCACACCCAGAAGCACACGCAGACACTTCTGCACGCCCATCCCCGGGTGTGCCGGCCGTTGCTGCACACCCAGAGGCACACGCAGACACTTCTGCACGCCCACCCACGGGTGGGCTGGCCATTGCAGCTCACCTACAGGCAACACCAGATACTTCTGCACGCCCACCCACGGGTGATCCTGCCGTAGCTGCACACCCAGGGGCAACTACAGACACTTCTGCACGCCCACCCACGGGTGGGCCGGCCATTGCTGCACACCCAGAGGTAACCGCAGACACTTCTGCACGCCCACCCACGGGTGAGCCGGCCGTTGCGGCACACTCAGTGGAAAACACAGACACTTCTGCACGCCAACCCACGGGTGGGCCGGCCGTTGTGGCACACCCAGAGGCAACACCAGACACTTCCGCACGCCCTCCCACGGGTAAGCCGGCCGTTGCGGCACACCCAGAGGCAACCCCAGACACTTCTGCACGCCCACCCACGGGTGGGCCGGCCATTGCTGCACACCCAGAGGTAACCGCAGACACTTCTGCACGCCCACCCACGGGTGAGCCGGCCGTTGCGGCACACTCAGTGGAAAACACAGACACTTCTGCACGCCAACCCACGGGTGGGCCGGCTGTTGTGGCACACCCAGAGGCAACACCAGACACTTCCGCACGCCCTCCCACGGGTAAGCCGGCCGTTGCGGCACACCCAGAGGCAACCCCAGACACTTCTGCACGCCGACCCACGGGTGGGTCGGCCGTTGCGGCACACCCAGGGGCAACATTACACACTTCTGCACGGCCACCCACGGGTGGGCCGGCCGTTGCCGCACACCCAGGGGCAATTACTGACACTTCTGCACGCCCACCAACGCGTGAGCCGGCCATTGCTGCACACCCAGGGGCAAACCCAGACACTCCTTCACGCCCACACACGGGTGGGCCGGCCGTTGCTGCACACCCAGAGGCACCCGCAGACACTTCTGCACGCCCACCCACGGGTGGGCCGGCCGTTGTGGCACACCCAGGGCCAAGCCCAGACACTTCTTCACGCCCACCCACGGGTGGTACGGCCGTTGCGGCACACCAAGGGGCAAACCCAGACACTTCTGCACGGCCACCCACGGGTGGGCCGGTCGTTGCGGCACAGCCAGGGGCAATTACAGACACTTCTGCACGCCCACCCACGGGTGTGCCGGCCATTGCAGAACACCCAGAGGCACCCGCAGACACTTCTGCACGCCCACCCACGGGTGGACCGGCCATTGCTGCACACCCAGAGGCACCCGCAGTCACTTCTGCACGCCCACCCACAGGAGGGCCGGCCATTGCTGCACACACAGAGGGAACCACAGACACTTCTGTACGCCCATCCACGGGTGGGCCGGCCATTGCGGCACACGCAGGGGCAAACCCAGACACTTCTGCACGCCCACCCACGGGTGGGCCGGCCGTTGCAGCACACCCAGAGGCAACCCCAGACACTTCTGTACGCCCATCCACGTGTGGGCCGGCCATTGCTGCACACGCAGGGTCAACCCAGACACTTCTGCACGCCCACCCACGGGTGGGCCGGCCGTTGCTCCACAACCAGACGCACCCGCAGACACTTCTGCACGCCCAACCACGGGTGGGCCGGACGTTGCGGCACACTTAGTGGGAACACCAGACACTCCTGCACGTCAACCCACTGGTGGGCCGGTCGTTGCGGCACACCCAGGGGCAACCCCAGACACTTCTGCACGCCCACCCACGGGTGGGCCGGCCGTTGCTCCACAACCAGACGCACCCGCAGACACTTCTGCACGCCCACCCACGGGTGGGCCGGTAGTTGCGGCACACCCAGGGCCAAGCCCAGACACTTCTGCACGCCCACTCACGGGTGGGCCGGCCATTGCTGCGCACGCAGGGTCAACCCCAGACACTTCTGCACGCCCACCCACGGGTGGGCCGGCCGTTGCTTCACACCCAGAGGCACACGCAGACACTTCTGCACGCCCACCCACGGGTGGGCCGGTTGTTGCGGCACACCCAGGGACAACCCCAGACTTTTCTGCACACCCACCCACGGGTGAGCCGGTTGTGGCGGCACACCCAGGGACAACCACAGACACTTCTGCACGCCCACCCACGGGTGCGCCGGCCATTGCGGCACACCCAGAGGCACACGCAGACACTTCTGCACGCCCATCTGCGCGTGGGCCGGCCGTTGCTGCGCACGCAGGGTCAACCCCAGAGACTTCTGCACGCCCACCCACGGGTTGGCCGGCCGTTGCAGCACACCCAGAGGCAACCCCAGACACTTCTGTACGCCCATCCACGTGTGGGCCGGCCATTGCGGCACACGCAGGGTCAACCCAGACACTTCTGCACGCCCACCCACGGGTAGGCCAGCCGTTGCGGCACACGCAGGGGCAACCCCAGACACTTTTGCACGCCCACCCACGGGTGCGCCGGCCATTGCGGCACACCCAGGGGCAATTACAGACACTTCTGCACGCCCACCCACGGGTGGGCCGGCCGTTGCGGCACACCCAGGGGCAACCCCAGACACTTCTGCACGCCCACCCACGGGTGGGCCGGCCGTTGCTGCACACCCAGGGGAAATTACAGACACATCTGCACGCCCACCCACGGGTGCGCCGGCCATTGCGGCACACCCAGAAGCACCCGCAGACACTTCTGCACGCCCACCCACGTGTGGGCCGGCCATTGCTGCACAACCAGAGGCACCCGCAGACACTTCTGCACGCCCACCCACGGGTGGGCCGGCCGTTGCGGTACATGCAGAAGCAACACCAGACATTTCTGCACGGCCACCCACGGGTGGGCCGGCCGTTGCGGCACATCCAGGGGCAAATCCAGACACTTCGTCACGCCCTCCCACGTGTGGGCCAGCCGTTGCCGCACACCCAGGGGCAATTAGAGACATTTCTGCACGCCCACCTACGGGTGCTCCGGCCATTGCGGCACACCCAGAGGCACGCGCAGACACTTCTGCACGCCCACCCACGGGTGGGCCGGCCATTGCTGCACACCCAGAGGCACCCGCAGACACTTCTGCACGCCCACCCACGGGTGGGCCGGCCGTTGCCGCACACACAGAGGCACACGAAGACACTTCTGCACGCCCACCCACGGGTCGGCCGGCCATTGCAGAACACCCAGAGGCACATGCACACACTTCTTCACACCCACCCACGGGTGGGACGGCCATTGCTGCACACCCAGAGGCACCCGCAGACACTTTTGCACGCCCACCCACCGGTAGGCCGGAAATTGCGACACACCCAGAAGGACCCACAGACACTTCTGCACGCCCACCCACGAGTGGGCCGGCCATTTCTGCACTCCCAGTGGAAAACCCAGACACTTCTGCACTTCCATTCACGGATGGGCCGGCCATTGCTGCACACCCAGAGGCACCCGCAGACACTTCTGCACGCCCACCCACGGGTGGGCCGGCCGTTGCCGCACACACAGAGGCACACGCAGACACTTCTGCACGTCCTCCCACGGGTGGGCCGGCCGTTGCTGCACACCCAATGGCAAATACAGACACTTTTGCTCGCCCACCCACGGGTGGGCCGGCCATTGCGGCACACGCAGAAGCAAACCCAGACACTTCAGCATGCCCATCCATGGGTGGGCCGGCCGTTGCTGCACACCCAGAGGCACACGCAGACGCTTCTGCACGCCCATCCACGGGTGGGCCGGCCGTTGCGGCTCACCCAGGGGCAACTAAAGACTCTTCTGCACGCCCACCCACGGGTGGGCCGCCATTGCGGCACACCCAGAGGCATCCGCAGACACTTTTTCACGCCCACCCACGGGAGGGCCGGCGGTTGCGGCACACCCAGGGGCAACTACAGGCACTTCTGCACGCCCACTCACGGGTTGGCCGGCCTTTGCTGCTCATTGAAAAGCAACCACAGACACTTCTGCACGCCCACCCACGGGTGGGCCGGCCATACCTGCACACCCAGAGACAACCCCAGACACTTCTGCACGCCCATCCACAGGTGGGCCAGTTATTGTGGCACACGCTGAAGCAAACCCAGACACTTCTTCACGCCCATCCACGGGTGGGCCGGCCGTTGCTGCACACCCACAGGCAACACCAGACACTTCTGCACGCCCACCCACGGGTGATCCGGCCGTTGCTGCACACCCAGAGTAATTTCCAGACACTCCTGCACGCCCACTCACAGGTGGGCCGGCCGTTGCGGCACACGCAGGGGCAACACCAGACACTTCTGCACGCCCACCCACGGGTGGGCCGGCCATTGCTGCACATTCCGAGGCACCCGCAGACACTTCTGCACGCCCACCCACGGGTGGGCCGGGAATTGCTGCACAACCAGAGGCACCCGCAGACACTTGTGCACGCCCACCCACGGGTGGGCCGGTTGTTGCGGCTCACCCAAATGCAACCCCAGACACTTCTGTACGCCCATCCACGGGTGGGCCGGCCATTCCGGCACACGCAGGGGCAATTACAGACACTTCTGCAAGCCCACCCACGGGTGGGCCGGCCGTTGAGGCTCACCCAAAAGCAACCCCAGGCACTTCTGCACGGCCACCCACGGGTGGGCCGCCGATGCGGCACACCCAGGGGAAACTCACGGACACTTCTGCACGCTTCACCCACGGGTGCGCGCTGGGCCATTAAGGGACACCCAAAGGCACCCGCAGTCACTTCTGCACGCCCACCCACGGGTGGACCGGCCATTGCTGCACACCCAGGGGCTACACCAGACACTTCTGCACGCCCACCCACGGGCGCGCCGGCCATTGCGGCACACCCAGAGGCACCCGCAGACACTTCTGCACGGCCACCCACGGGTGGGCCAGCCGTTGCAGCACACCCAATGGCAATTACAGACACTTCTGCACGCCCAACCACGGGTGGGACGGCCGTTGCTGCACGCACCCAGGGGCAACCCAGACACTTCTGCACTTCAACCACGGGTGGGCCAGCCGCTGCTGCACACCCAGAGGCACACGCAGACACTTCTGCACGCCTCCACCCACGGGTACGCCATTGCTGCACACCCAGAAGCACACGCAGACACTTCTGCACGCCCATCCCCGGGTGTGCCGGCCGCTGCTGCACACCCAGAGGCACACGCAGACACTTTCTGCACGCCCACCCACCGGGTGGGCTGGCCATTGCAGCTCACCTACAGGCAACACCAGATACTTCTGCACGCCCACCCACGGGTGATCCTGCCGCTGCTGCACACCCAGGGGCAACTACAGACACTTCTGCACGCCCACCCACGGGTGGGCCGGCCATTGCTGCACACCCAGAGGTAACCGCGAGACACTTCTGCACGCCCACCCACGTGAGCCGGGCCGCTAAGCGGCACACTCAGTGGAAAACACAGACACTTCTGCACGCCAACCCATCGGTGGGCCGCCGCTATGCACACCCAGAGGCAACACCAGACCATTTCACGCATCGCCGACTCCACGGGTGGCCGGCCATTGCTGCACACCCAGAGGCACCCCGCAAACACTTTTGCACGCTTCACCCACGGGGTGGGTCGGCCGTTCGCGGCACACCCAGGGGCAACATTACACACTTCTGCACGCCACCCAGCGGTGGGCCGGCCGCTGCCGCATCACACCCAGGGGGCAATTACAGACACTTCTGCACGCCCACCAACGGCGTGGGCCGGCCATTGCGCACACCCAGGGCAAACCCAGACACTTCTTCACGCCCCACACACGGGTGGGCCGGGCGTTGCTGCACACCCAGAGGCACCCGCGAGACACTTCTGCACGCCACTCCACGGGTGGGCCGGCCGTTGTATGGCACCCAGGGCCAAGCCCAGACACTTCTTCACGCCCACCCACGGGTGGTACGGCCGCTATGCACACCAAGGGCAAACCCAGACACTTCTTGCACGGCCACCCACGGGTGGGCCGGTCGTCGCGCCACAGCCAGGGGCAATTACAGACACTTCTGCATCGCCTCACCCACGGGTGTGCCGGCCATTGCAGAACACCCAGAGGCACCCGCAGACACTTCTGCACGCCCACCCACGGGTGGACCGGCCATTGCTGCACACCCAGAGGCACCCGCAGTCACTTCTGCACGCCCCACCCACAGGAGGGCCGCCATTGCTGCACACACAGAGGGAACCACAGACACTTCTGTACTTCCCATCCACGGGTGGGCCGCCATTGCGTGCACGCGGAGGCAAACCCAGACACTTCTGCAAGCCCATCGCGACGGTTGGGCCGGCCGTTGAGGCTCACCCAAAAAGCAACCCCAGGCACTTCTGCACGGCCACCCACGGGTGGGCCGGCCATCGCGGCACACCCAGGGGAAACTACGGACACTTCTGCACGCCCACCCATGGGTGCGCCGGCCATTGCGGGACACCCAAAGGCACCCGCAGTCACTTCTGCACGCCCACCCACGGGTGGACCGGCCATTGCTGCACACCCAGGGGCTACACCAGACACTTCTGCACGCCCCACCCACGGGTTTCGCCGGCCATTGCGGCACCCAGAGGCACCCGCAGACATCTTCTGCACGCCACCCACGGGTGGGCCAGCCGTTACAGCACACCCAATGGCAATTACAGACACTTCTGCACGCCCCAACCACGGGTGGGACGGCCATTGCTGCACACACAGGGGCAACCCCAGACACTTCTGCACGCCCCAACCACGGGTGGCCGGCCGTTGCACACCCAGAGGCACACGCAGACACTTTCTGCACGCTTCACCCATCGGGTGGGCTGGCCATTGCTGCACACCCAGAAGCACACGCAGACACTTCTGCTGCGCTCCATCCCCGGTGTGCCGGCCGTTGCTGCACACCAGAGGCACCGCGCAGACACTTCTGCACGCCCACCCACGGGTGGGCTGGCCATTGCAGCTCACCTACAGGCAACACCAGATACTTCTGCACGCCCCACCCACGGGTGATCCTGCCGTTGCTGCGCACCCAGGGGCAACTACAGACACTTCTGCACGCCCACCCACGGGTGGGCCGGCCGTGCTGCACACCCAGAGGTAGCGGCAGACACTTCTGCACGCCCACCCACGGGTGAGCCGGCCGTTGCGGCACACTCAGTGGAAAACACAGACACTTCTGCACGCCAACCCACGGGTGGGCCGGCCGTTCGCGGCACACCCAGAGGCAACACCAGACCATTCCGCGCAGCCCTCCCACGGGTAAGC
This sequence comes from Luscinia megarhynchos, assembly GCA_034336665.1. NCBI lineage: Eukaryota > Metazoa > Chordata > Aves > Passeriformes > Muscicapidae > Luscinia > Luscinia megarhynchos. Next base: position 13,958 of record JAPFBE010000898.1, on the reverse strand, counting down.
CCGGCCGTTCGCGGCACGCAGAGGCAACCCCAGACACTTCTGCAGCCCACCCACGGGTGGGCCGGCCGCATGCTGCACACCCAGAGGCACCCGCAAACACTTTTGCACGCCCACCTTACGGGTGGGTCGGCCGTTAGCGTCACACCCAGGGGCAACATTACACACTTCTGCCGCGGCCACCGCGGGTGGGCGGCAATTGCTGCTACACCCAGGGGCAATTACAGACACTTCTGCACGCCCACCAACGCGTGGGCCGGCCATTCGCGGCACACCCAGGGGCAAACCCAGACACTTCTTCACGCCCACACCGCGGGTGGGCCGGCCGTTACTGCACCCAGAGGCACCCGCGAACACTTCTGCACGCCCACCCACGGGTGGGCCGGCCGTTAATGGCACACCCAGGGGCCAAGCCCAGACACTTCTTCACGCCCCACCTTCGGGTGAAATGCGGCCGTTCGGCACACCAAGGGCAAACCCAGACACTTCTGCACGGCCACCCACGGGTGGGCCGGTCGCTAGCGCCACAGCCAGGGGCAATTACAGACACTTCTGCCGCCCACCACCCAGGGTGTGCCGGCCATTGCAGAACACCCAGAGGCACCCGCGAACGCTTCTGCAGCCCACCCACGGGTGGACCGGCCATTGCTGCACACCCAGAGGCACCCGCGAGTCACTTCTGCAGCCCACCCACAGGAGGGCCGGCCATTGCTGCACACACAGAGGGAACCACAGACACTTCTATGCAGCCCATCCACGGGTGGGCCGGCCATTCTGCGGCACTGCGCGAGGGCAACCCCAGACACTTCTGCACGCCCACCCACGGGTGTGCCGACCGTGCTGCGGCACACCCAGAGGCACCGCAGACACTTCTGCAGCCCACCCACGGGTGGGCCGGCCGTTCACCACAGACACAGAGGCACTGCGCGGGAACGCTTCACTGCATGCCACCCGCAGGTCGGCCGGCCATTGCAGAACACCAGAGGCACATGCAAACGCTTCTTCACACCCCCCCACGGGTGGGCCGGCCATTGCTGCGCCCAGAGGCACCGCGAACACTTCTGCACGCCCCAGCCCGCGGTGGGCCGGCCATTTCTGCACTCCCAGTGGAAAACCCAGACACTTCTGCACTTCCATTCCGCGGATGGGCGGCCGTTCGCGGCACACCCAATGGCAACTACAGACACTTTTGCTTTCGCCCATCCGCGGGTGGGCCGGCCGTTACTGCACGCAGAGCTGCGCATGAGGCGGCTTCTGCATGGCCACCCACACGGGTGGGCGGCCGTTAACTGCACACGCCAGAGTCACCCGCAGACACTTCTGCACGCCCACCGCGGTTGGGCCGGTCGTTCGCGGCACACCCAGTGGCAACCCAGACACTTCTGCCATCCCACCCACGGGTGGGCGGCCGTGCTGCAGACACAGAGGCACCCGCAGACACTTCTGCTGCGCCCCACCCGGCGGGTGGGCCGGCCGTTACTGCACAACCAGAGGCACCCGCAGACACTTCTGCCGCGCCCACCCACGGGTGGGCGGCCGTTCATGCACACCCAATGGCAACTACAGACGCTTTTGCTTTCGCCCATCCACGGGGTGGGCCGGCCGTTGCTGCACACCCAGAGGCACCATGAGCGGCTTCTGCGCCCCACCCGCGGGAGGCCGGCCGTTGCTGCTCACCCAGAAGCAACACCAGACACTTCTGCAGCCCACTCACGGGAGGGCCGGCCCGTTGCTCCACACCCAGAGGCACCGCGCAGACACTTCTGCACGCCCACTTACGGGTGGGCGGCCGTTCGATTCACGCAGAGGAATTTGCAGACACTTCTGCGCGCCCACCACGGGTGGGACGGCCCTTCGTGGCACACCCAGGGCAACTACAGACACTTCTAGGGCAGCCCACCCACGGGTGGGCGGTTGTCGGCGGCACACCAAGGGACAACCACAGACACTTCTGCCGCGACCACCCACGGGTGGGCGAGCGTCGTGACACGCGGGGGCAAACCAGACACTTCTTCACGCCCACCCACGGGTGGGGCGGGCGTTCTTGCGGCACACCCAGCGGCAACCCAGACCCTTCTGCGCGCCCACCCGCGGGTGCGCCCGGCCATTCGCGGCACACCCAGAGGCACCATAAACACTTCTGCACGCCCACCCGCGGGTGGGCTGACCATTCGAGCACACCCAGGGGGCACATGCAGACACTTCTTCCACGCCCACCCACGGGTTGGCGGCCATTGCTGCACACCCAGAGGCACCGCGGAACACTTCTGCAGCCCACCCACGGGTGGGCCGACCGATGCTGAACACCCAGAGGCACATGCAGACACTTCTTCAGGCCCACCCACGGGTGGGCGGCCCGTCCTACACGCAGAGGCTGCGCGCAGACACTCTTGCACACCAAGCCACGAGGGGGCCGGTCATTGCGGTACATCCAGGGGCAAACCCAGACACTTCTGCATGCCCACCCACGGGTGGGAGGGCCGTTGCGGCACTCCCTAAGCAAGTACAGAATCTTCTGCACGCCCACCCACGGGTGGGCCGGCCGTTGCTCCACACACAGAAACGCCCTCAGACACTTCTGCACGCCCACCCACGTGTGGGCCGGCCGTTGCGGATCACCCAGGGGCAACTACAGACACTTCTGCACGCCCACCCACGGGTGGGACGGCCATTGCGGCACACCCAGGGGCAACCGCAGACACTTCTGCATGGCCACCCACGGGTGAACCGGCGGTTTTAGCAGAACCAGCGCAGCCCCAGACACTTCTGTACGCCCACCCACGGGTTAGCCGGCCATTGCTGCACACGCAGGGGCAAACCCAGACACTTCTGCACGCCCACCCACGGTCGGGACAGCCGTTGCGGCAAACCCAGGGGAAACTACAGACACTTCTGCACGCCCACCCCCGGGTTGGCCAGCCGTTTCAGCTCACCCAGGGGCAACTCCAGACACTTCTGCACGCCCACCCACGGGTGGGCCGGCCGTTGCGGCACACTCAGGGGAAAATGCAGACACTTCTGCACGCTCACCCACGGGTGCCCCGACCTTTGAGGCTCACCCAGAGGCACCCGCAGACACTACTGCACGCCCACCCACGGGTGGGCCGGCCGTTGCTGCACACCCAGGGGCAATCCCAGACACTTCTGCACGCCCATCCACGGGTGGGCCGGCCATTGCTGCGCACCCAGAAACACACGCAGGCCCTACTGCACGCCCACCCACGGGTGGGCCGGCCGTGGCGGCACACCCAGAGGCACACGCAAACAGTTCTGCACGCCCACCCACGGGTGGGCCGGCCGTTGCGTAAACTCAGAGGCAAACGCAGGCCCTTTTGTACGCCCACCCACGGGTGGGCTGGCCGTGGCGGTACACCCAGAGGCAAGCGCAGGCCCTTCTGCTCGCCCAACCACGGGTAGGCCGGCCGTGGCTGCACACCCAGGGGAGACTTCAGGCTTTTCTGCACGCCCACCCACAGGTGGGCCGGCTGTAGCGGCACACACAAAGGCAACCGCAGGCCCTTCTGCACGCCCACCAACTGGTGGGCCGTCCGTGGCGGCACACCCAGAGGCAAACGCAAAGCCTTCTTCACGCCCACCCACGGGTGGGCCTACAGTGGCGGCACACCTAGGGGCAACCGCAGGCCCTTCTGCTCGCCCACACACGGGTGGGCCTACCTTGGCAACACATTCAGGGGCAAACGCAAACTCTACTGCACGCCCAACCACGGGTGGGCCAACCGTGGCGGCACAACCAGAGGCGAACCCAGGCCCTTCTGCCGCGCCCACCCAGGGTGGGCCGGCCGTGGCGGCACACCCAGAGGCAACGCGAGGCCCTTCTGCGCCCACCAACTGGTGGGCGGCCGTCGGCGGCACACTCAGAGACAGCGCAAACCCTTCTTCACGCCTACCCATGGGTGGGCCTACAGTTCGCGGCACACCCAGGGGCAAGCGCGGGCCCTACTGCACGCCCACCCACGGGTGGGCCGGCCGTCGGCGGCACGCAGAGAGCGCACCGCATAAGCAGTTCTGCACGCCCACCCGCGGGTGGGCCGGCCGGTCGCGTAAACTGAGAGGCAAGCGCGGGCCCTTTTGCCGCGCCCACCCCGCGGGTGGGCCGACGTCTTCGGCACGCAGAGGCACCGCCAGGCCCTTCTGCCGCCTCACCACGGGTGGGCCGGGCCGTTCGTGACTCACTCAGGGGAAACTGCAGACACTTCTGCACGGCTCACCCACGGGTGCCCCCCGACCTTTGAGGCTCACCCAGAGGCACCCGCAGACACTACTGCCGCAGCCCACCTTGCAGGGTGGGCCGGCCTGCTGCTGCACCCAGGGGCAATCCCAGACACTTCTGCTCGCCCAACCATGGGTAGGCCGGCCGTGGCTGCACACCCAGGGGAGACTTCAGGCTTTTCTGCACGCCCACCCACAGGTGGGCCGGCCGCGTACTGCACACCCAGAGGCACCCGCGGGACACTTCTGCCGCCCCACCCTGCGGGTGGGCGGCCGTGCTCCACACCCTGAGTGGCACCCGCGAACACATGTGCACGCCCACCCAAGGGTGGGCCGGCCGATGCGGCACACACAGGGCCAAGCACAGACACTTCTGCACGCCCACTTACGGGTGGGCCGGCCGTTACTGCACCCAGGGGCAAACCCAGACACTTCTGCACGCCAACCCGCGGGTGGGCCGGCCGTTACTGCACACTCAGGGGCAACTCCAGACACTTCTGCCGCCCACCCACGGTTGGGCGGCCATTACAGCACACACAGAGGCACCCGCAGACACTTGTGCACGCCAACCCGCAGCGTCGGCCGGCCGTTGCGGCACACCCAGGGCAACTACTGAACACTTCTGCCGCCCACCCGCGGGTGCGCCCGGCCATTGCTGCACCCAGAGGCGCCGCGAGACACTTCTGCGCGCCAACCCACTGCGTCGGCCGGCCCGTTCGCGGCACACCCAGGGCAACTACAGACACTTCTGCACGCCCTACCCGCGGGTGGGCCGGCCGTTACTGCACACCAGAGGCACCGCAGACACTTCTGCAGCCCACCTGCGGGTGGGCGGCCCGTTACTCCACACCTAGTGGCACCACGCGAGACACTTGTGCACGCCCACCCAAAGGGTGGGCGACGGGTCGCGACACACACAGGGCCAAGCACAGACACTTCTGCGCCCACCCGCGGGTGGGCCGGCCGTTACTGCACGCAGGGGCAAACCCAGACACTTCTGCCGCGCCAACCCACGGGTGGGCCGGCCGTTGCTGCACACACAGGGGCAACTCCAGACACTTCTGCCGCCCACCCACGGTTGGGCCGGCCATTGCAGCACACACAGAGGCACCCGCGAACACTTCTACTGCGCCCACCCGCGGGTGGGCGGCCATTACTACACACCCAGAGGCAACCCCAGACACTTCTGCACGCCCTCCCGCGGGAGGGCGGCCGTGTGAACACCAGAGGCACCGCATGACACTTCTGCAGCCCAACCACGGGTGGGCGGCCATTCGCGGCACAACCAAGTGCAACCCCAGACACTTCTGCACGCCCACCCACGGGTGGGCCGGCCGTTCGCGGCTCACCCAGGGGCAACTACAGACTCTTCTGCCGCCCACCCACGAGTCGCGCCCGGCCATTCGCGGCACACCCAGAGGCATCCGCAGACACTTCTGCCGCCCACCGCGGGAGGGCGGTTCGCGGCACCCAGGGGCAACTACAGACACTTCTGCCGCCCACTCCGCGGGTTGGCGGTAGTTGCTGCTCACCCAAAAAGCAACCCCAGACACTTCTGCACGCCCACCCACGGGTGGGCCGACCCTTCTACACGCGAGACAACCCCAGACACTTCTGTACGCCCCATCCACAGGTGGGCCAGCCATTAATGGCACACGCTGGAAAGAAAACCCAGACACTTCTTCCACGCCCATCCGCGGGTGGGCCGGCCGTTGCTGCACACCCACAGGCAACACCAGACACTTCTGCACGCCCACCCACGGGTGATCCGGCCGTTGCTGCACACCCAGAGTAATTTCCAGACACTCCTGCGCCCAATCACAGGTGGGCGGCCCGTTCGCGGCACTGCGCAGGGGCAACACCAGACACTTCTGCCGCCCCACCCACGGGTGGGCCGGCCATTACTGCACATTCAGAGGCACCCGCGGAGCACTTCTGCACGTCCACCCACGGGTGGGCCGGCCATTGCTGCACACCCAGAGGCACCACGCAGACACTTGTGCACGCCCACCCACGGGTGGGCGGTTGTTCGCGACTCACCCAAATGCAACCCCAGACACTTCTATGCAGCCCATCCACGCGGGTGGTCCGGCCATTCCGGCACTGCGCGAGGGGCAATTACAGACACTTCTGCAAGCCCACCCACGGGTGGGCCGGCCGTTGAGGCTCACCAAAAGCAACCCCAGACACTTATGTACGCCCCATCCACGGGTGGTCCGGCCATTTAAGGCACACCCAGGGGAAACTACGGACACTTCTGCCGCGCCCACCCACGGGTGGGCCGGCCATGCTGCACACCCAGGGGCTACACCAGACACTTCTGCACGCCCACCCACGGTAGCGCCGGCCGATGCGGCACACCCAGAGGCACCCGCAGACACTTCTGCGCCCACACCACGGGTGGGCGGCCGTTAGCTCCACACCCAGGCGCACCGCGAACATGCTTCTGCCGCCCCACCCACGGGTGGGCCGGTGGTCTCGGCACACCCAGGGCGAAGCTCAGACACTTCTGCACGCCCACTCCGCGGGTGGGCGACCCATTTGCTAGCGCACGCAGGGTCAACCCCAGACACTTCTGAGCGCCCACCCGCGGGTGGGCCGGCCGTTAACTCCACACCCAGAGGCACACGCGCAGGCAGCTTCTGCACGCCCTCCACGGGTGGGCCGGCCGTTGCTGCACACCCAGAGGCATCCGCGAACACTTCTGCACGCCCACCCACTGGTGGGCGGCCGTTACTGCACATCCAGAGTCACCCGCAGACACTTCTGCCGCCCCACCCACGGGTGGACCCGGCCGTTCGCGCACACCCCAGGGGCAACCGCGAGACACTTGTGCACGCCCCACCCACGGGTGATCCGGCCGTTGCTGCACACACAGAGGCACCCGCGAACACTTCTGCACGCCCACCCGCGGGTGGGCGGCCGATACAGCACACTCAGAGGGACCACGCAGACACTTCTGCCGCCCCACCCACGGAAGGGCCGGCCGTTGCTGCACCCAGAAGCAATACCAGACACTTCTGCCGCCCCACTCACGCGGGTGGGCGGCCGTTACTCCACCCAGAGGCACCCGCGAGACACTTCTGCAGCCCACCCACGGGTGGGCGGCCCGTCGTAGCGACACCCAGAGGCACCGCATAAAAAGTTCTGCAGCCCACCCACGGGTGGGCCTGCCGTGTGGAACACCCAGAGGTAACCGCGAGGCCCTTCTGCACGCCCACCCTCGGGTAGGCCGGCTGTGGCGGCACGCCCGAGGCACCGCATAAACAGTTCTGCGCAGCGCCGCGCAAAGGGTGGACCGGCCGTGGCGGCACACCCAGAGGCAACCGCGAGGCCCTTCTACACGCCCACCCACGTGTGGGCCGGCCGTCAGCGGCACGCAGAGGCACCGCATAAACAGTTCTACCGCCCACCCAGCGGGTAGGCCGGCCGTGGCGTCACACCAAGAGGCACACGCAAACAGTTCTGCACGCACACCCACGGGTGGGCTGGTCGTTGCGTCAACCCAGAGGAAACCGCAGGCCCTTCTGCACGCCCACCCACGGGTGGGCCGGCCGTGGCGGCACACCCAGAGGCAACCGCAGGCCCTTCTGCACGCCCACCCAAAGGTGAGCCGGTAGTGGCGGCACACCCAGAGGCACACGCAAGCAGTTCTGCACGCCCACCCACGGGTGGGCCGACCCGTCGCGTCAACTTTGAGAGGCAACTGCAGGCCTTTCTGCACGCCCATCAACGGGTGGGCCGGCCGTGGCGGCACAACCAGAGGCAACTTCTGAACACCTCTGCACTTTCGCGAACCAAGGGTGGGCCGGCGTGGCGCTACCCAGAGGCAACCGCAGAGCCCTTCTGCAGCGCCCACTGCGGGGTGGGCCTGCCGTGGCGGCACACCCATGGGCAACATAGGTTCTCCTGCACGCCCACCCACGGAAGGCCGGCCGTGGCGGAACACCCAGAGGCACACGCAAAGAGTTCTGCACGCCCCACCCACGGGTAGGCCGGCCGTGGGCGGCACCCAGAGGCACACGCAAACAGTTCTGCACGCCCACCCACGGGGTGGGCCGGTGATTCGCGTCAACTTAGAGCAACTGCAGGCCGTTCTGCAGCCCACCCACGGGTGGGCCTGCCGTGGCGGCACACCCAGAGGCAACTGCAGGCCCTTCTGCACGCCCACCCACGGGTGGGCCGGCCGTGGCGGCACACCCAGAGGCAACAGCAGGTCCTTCTGCACGCCCACCCGCGGGCGGGCCGGCGTGTGACACCGACGAGCTAGGCGCAGGCCCGCTGTGCACGCCCACCCACGGGTGGGCCGGCCGGTGGCGGCACACCCAGGGGCAAACGCAGAGCCCTTCTGCACGCCAACCACGGGTGGGCGGCCGTGGCGGCACACCCAGGGGCAACCGCGAGCCCTTCTGCACGCCCACCCACGGGTGGACCTGCCGTGGCGGCACACACAGAGGCAACCGCGAGGCCCTTCTGCACGCCCACCCACGGGTTGGCCGGCCCGTGGCGGCACACCCAGAGGCAAACGCCAGGCCCTTCTGCACGCACCCACGGGTGGGCGGCCCGTCGGCTGCACACCCAGAGGCACCACGCTAAAACAGTTCTGCCGCCCAATCATGGGCGGGCGGACGTTTGCGATCAACCCAGAGGCAACCGCGAGGCCCTTCTGCACACCCACCCACGGGTGGGCCGGCCGTCGCGTCAACTTAGAGGCAACCGCAGGCCCTTCTGCATGCCCACCCACGGGTGGAGCCGGCCGTCGCGGCACACCCAGAGGCAACCGCAGGCCCTTCAGCACGACCACCCACGGGTGGGCCGGCCGTGTGGCACACCCAGGGAAAATGCAGGCCCTTCTGCACACCCACCCACGGGTGGGCCGGCCATTACTGCACACCCAGAGCCACCCGCAGACACTACTGCGCTAGCGCGCAAGTGTGGGCGGCCGTGGCGGCACACCCAGAAGCAAAGCGCAGGGCCCTTCTGCACGCCCCACCCACGGGTGGGCCGGCCGTGGCGCACACCCATGGGCAAACATAGGTTCTCCTGCACACCCACCCGCGGGTGAGCCCGGCCCGTGGCGGCACACCCAGAGGCCCTCACGAAAACAGTTCTGCCATCCCACCCACGGGTGGGCCGGCCGATTCGCGTCAACTTAGAGGCAACTGCAGGCCCTTCTGCACGCCCACCCACGGGTGGGCCTGCCGTGGCGGCACACCCAGAGGCAACTGCAGGCCCTTCTGCACGCCCACCCACGGGTGGGCCGGCCGTGTCGGCACACCCAGACCAAAGAGCAGGTCCTTCTGCACGCCCACCCCGCGGCCGGGGCGGCGTGTGACACCGCGAGCTACAGCGCGGGCCCTTGTGCACGCGCCCACCCACGGGTGGGCCGGCCGTGTGGCACACCCAGGGGGCAACCGCAGGCCCTTCTGCACGCCCTCCCACGGGTGGGCCGTCCGTGGCGGCACACCCAGGGGCAACCGCAGGCCCTTCTTCACGCCCACCCACGGGTGGACCTGCCGTGGCGGCACACCCAGAGGCAACCGCAGGCCGTTCTGCACGCCCAACCACGAGTTGGCCGGCCGTGGGGGCACACCCAGAGGCAACCGCAGGCCCTTCTGCAAGCCCGTCGTGACGGTAAGCCAGCCGCGGCGGAAAAACCAGAGGCAACTGCAGACTCTTCTGCCGCCCCGCCCATCGGGTGGGCCGGCCGTGGCGGCACACCCAGAGGCAAACGCAGGCCCTTCTGCACGCCCACCCTCGGGTAGGCCGGCTGTGGCGGCACGCCAAGAGGCACACGCAAACAGTTCTGCACGCGCACCCAAGGGTGGGCCGGCTGTGGCGGCACACCCAGAGGCACACGCAAGCAGTTCTGCACGCCCACCCACGGGTGGGCCGACCGTTCGCGTCAACTTTGAGGCAACTGCAGGCCTTTCTGCACGCCCCATCAGCGGGTGGGCCGGCCGTGAGCGGCACAACCAGAGGCAACTGCAGACACCTCTGCACTACCGCAACCAAGGGTGGGCGGCGTGGCGGCACACCAGAGGCAACCGCCAGGCCTTCTGCACCGCCCACCACGGGTGGGCCTGCCGTCTTGGCGGCACACCCATGGGCAACATAGAGTTCTCCTGCACGCCCACCCACGGGAAGGCCGGCCGTGGCGGAACACACAGAGGCACACGCAAAGAGTTCTGCCGCGCCCACCCACGGGTAGGCCGGCCGTGGGCGGCACACCCTGAGGCACTGCGCAAACAGTTCTGCACGCACTCGCGGGTGGGCCGGTCGCGTCAACTTAGAGGCAACTGCAGGCCGTTCTGCAGCCCACCCGCGGGTGGGCCTGCCGTGGCGGCACACCCAGAGGCAACTGCAGGCCCTTCTGCACGCCCACCCACGGGTGGGCCGGCCGTGGCGGCACACCCAGAGGCAACAGCAGGTCCTTCTGCACGCTAACCACGGGCGGGCCGGGACGTCATGCGACACCACAGAGCTAAGGGCGCAGGCCCGCTTGTGCACGCCCACCCACGGGTGGGCCGACGGTGGCGGCACACCCAGGGGCAAGCGCGAGGCCCTTCTGCAGCCCAACCACGGTGTGGGCGGCCGTGGCGGCACACCCAGGGGCAACCGCCGAGCCCTTCTGCACGCCCACCCACGGGTGGACCTGCCGTGGCGGCACACACAGAGGCAACCGCGGGCCCTTCTGCACGCCCCACCCACGGGTTGGCCGGGCCGTGGCGGCACACCCAGAGGCAAACGCAGGCCTTCTGCAGCCCACCCACGGGTGGGCCGGCCGTGGCTGCACACCCAGAGGCACACGCAAACAGTTCTGCAGCCCAATCATGGGCGGGCCGGACGCTACGTCAACCCAGAAGGCAACCGCAGGCCCTTCTGCACACCCACCCACGGGTGGGCCGTGGGCCGCGTCAACTTAGAGGCAACCGCGGGCCCTTCTGCATGCCCACCCACGGGTGGGCCGGCCGTGGCGGCACACCCAGAGGCAACCGCAGGCCCTTCAGCACGACCACCCACGGGTGGGCCGGCCGTATGGCACACCCAGGGGAAAATGCAGGCCCTTCTGCACACCCACCCACGGGTGGGCCGGCCGTGCTGCACACCCAGAGCCACCCGCGAGACACTACTGTAGCGCGCACAAGTGTGGGCCGTGCCGCGTGCACACCCAGAGGCAAACGCAGGCCCTTCTGCACGCCCACCTACGGGTGGGCCGGCCGTGGCGGCACACCCATGGGCAAACATAGGTTCTCCTGCACACCCACCCACGGGTAGGCCGGCCGTGGCGGCACACCCAGAGGCCTACGAAAACAGTTCTGCACGCCCACCCACGGGTGGGCCGGCGGTTGCGTCAACTTAGAGGCAACTGCAGGCCCTTCTGCACGCCCACCCACGGGTGGGCCTGCCGTGGCGGCACACTTAGAGGCAACTGCAGGCCCTTCTGCACGCCCACCCACGGGTGGGCCGGCCGTGGCGGCACACCCAGACCAAAGAGCAGGTCCTTCTGCACGCCCACCCACGGGCGGGCCGGCCGTGGCGGCACACGAGAGCTACGCGCAGGCCCTTGTGCACGCCCACCCACGGGTGGGCCGGCCGTGGCGGCACACCCAGGGGCAACCGCAGGCCTCTTCTGCACGCCCTCCCACGGGTGGGCCGTCCGTGGCGGCACACCCAGGGAGCAACCGCGAGGCCCTTCTGCACGCCCACCCACGGGTGGACCTGCCGTGGCGGCACACCCAGAGGCAACCGCGAGGCCGTTCTGCAGCCCAACACGAAGTTGGCCGGCCGTGGGGGCACACCCAGAGGCAACCGCAGGCCCTTCTGCACGCCCACCCTCGGGTAGGCCGGCTGTGGCGGCACGCCAAGAGGCACACGCAAACAGTTCTGCACGCGCACCCAAGGGTGGGCCGGCTGTGGCGGCACACCCAGAGGCACACGCAAGCAGTTCTGCACGCCCACCCACGGGTGGGCCGACCGCTAAGGCCAACTTTGAGGCAACTGCAGGCCTTTCTGCACGCCCCATCAGCGGGTGGGCCGGCCGTGGCGGCACAACCAGAGGCAACTGCAGACACCTCTGCACTTCGCGAACTAAGGGTGGGCCGGCCGTGGCGGCACACCCAGAGGCAACCGCAGGCCCTTCTGCACGCCCCACCCACGGGTGGGCCTGCCGTCAGCGGCACACCCATGGGCAACATAGGTTCTCCTGCACGCCCCACCCACGGGAAGGCCGGCCGTGGCGGAACACCCAGAGGCACACGAAAGAGTTCTGCACGCCTACCCGCACGGGTAGGCCGGCCGTGGCGGCACACCCTGAGGCACACGCAAACAGTTCTGCACGCCCACCCACGGGTGGGCCGGCGGTTGCGTCAACTTAGAGGCAACTGCAGGCCGTTCTGCACGCCCACCCACGGGTGGGCCTGCCGTGGCGGCACACCCAGAGGCAACTGCAGGCCCTTCTGCACGCTTCACCCACGGGTGGGCCGGCCGTCGCGGCGCACACCCAGAGGCAACAGCAGGTCCTTCTGCACGCCCCACCCATCGGCGGGCCGGGCCCGTGGCGGCACACGAGCTAGGGCGCGAGGCCCTGTGCACGCTTCACCCACGGGTGGGCCGACGGTGGCGGCACACCCAGGGGCAAACGCAGGCCCTTCTGCACGCCCCAACCACGGGTGGGCCGGCCGTGTGGCACACCCAGGGGCAACCGCGAGGCCCTTCTGCACGCCCCACCCACGGGTGGACCTGCCGTGTGGCACACACAGAGGCAACCGCGAGGCCCTTCTGCGCATCCTCCACCCACGGGTTGGCCGGCCGTGGCGGCACACCCAGAGGCAAACGCAGGCCCTTCTGCACGCCCACCCACGGGTGGGCCGGCCGTGGCTGCACACCCAGAGGCACACGCAAACAGTTCTGCACGCCCAATCATGGGCGGGCCGGACGTTGCGTCAACCCAGAGGCAACCGCAGGCCCTTCTGCACGCCCACCCACGGGTGGGCCGGCCGTTGCGTCAACTTAGAGGCAACCGCAGGCCCTTCTGCATGCCCACCCACGGGTGGGCCGGCCGTGGCGGCACACCCAGAGGCAACCGCAGGCCCTTCAGCACGACCACCCACGGGTGGGCCGGCCGTGGCGGCACACCCAGGGAAAATGCAGGCCCTTCTGCACACCCACCCACGGGTGGGCCGGCCATTGCTGCACACCCAGAGCCACCCGCAGACACTACTGCGCGCGCACCCAAGTGTGGGCCGGCCGTGGCGGCACACCCAGAGGCCTACGAAAACAGTTCTGCTCGCCCACCCACGGGTGGGCCGGCGGTTGCGTCAACTTAGAGGCAACTGCAGGCCCTTCTGCACGCCCACCCACGGGTGGGCCTGCCGTGGCGGCACACCCAGAGGCAACTGCAGGCCCTTCTGCACGCCCACCCACGGGTGGGCCGGCCGTGGCGGCACACCCAGACCAAAGAGCAGGTCCTTCTGCACGCCCACCGCAGGCGGGCCGGCGCTGCGGCACCACGAGGCTACTGGCGCGAGGCCCTTGTGCACGCCCACCCACGGGTGGGCCGCCGCGTGGCGGCACACCCAGGGGCAACCGCAGGCCCTTCTGCACGCCCTCCCACGGGTGGGCCGTCCGTGGCGGCACACCCAGGGGCAACCGCAGGCCCTTCTGCACGCCCACCCACGGGTGGACCTGCCGTGGCGGCACACCCAGAGGCAACCGCAGGCCGTTCTGCA
>JAPFBE010000897.1:0-21403 GCA_034336665.1 Luscinia megarhynchos | reverse complement strand
GGCAACACTACTCAGGGGCTGCAATACTACGGTGTGTCCACAAGCCGGGCAGCATTCCTCAAGTGGTAGTTCTGCAGTACCAGGTCGGAGTCCACAAGGGGGCAGCAGTGACAAGCCAAGGGCAGTTGTACCAGTCAGGCCAAGCCAACCAGACCTGTTCCCTTGGTTCCCTTGGATCCATGGGGCCCTGCTGTGTCACAATGCACCTTTGGTTCCATGGTGGCCATAGTGTCACAATGGTATCCTTGGTTCCATGCCCTCGCATTGTCACAATGGACAATTGATTCCATGGGATCCTGTTGTGCCACAAGAAACCCTTAGTGCTGTGCCACAATAAACCCTTCGTGCCATGAGGTTCTGGAGCGTCACAGAGGTGTCTCTGATTCCTGCAGTGTCCTGGGTCAGTGTTATGACTACTCCTCTCCCTGCCACCCCCCACCTCTGTTGGCATCGGAGCTGCTGCCGCCTCTCCCCGCCCGGGCGGCCCGGCTGCTGGGCTGCTGCTGCCTGCTGCTTTAGCTGCTGCTGCTGGCCTGCTGCTGCTGCTTTGCTGCTGCTTTTGCCGCTTTGGCTGCCGCTTTTTCCCCTAGCTTTTGCCCCCAGCTTCTCCTGCCCCCCAGCTGCTCCCCCTTTCTCTCTCCCTTCTTCCCCTCATCCCGAAGATCTGCACCGGCTCCAAACGGAAGAATCTGAACATCAGAGACTGCGTCTGGAAGCCTGCCACAGAAGCTTTGCACCCTTCCCAGCAGAGACTGACTGAGCTCGTCCATCCTCGCTCACCTTGGTGAAAAACGTTTTGTATCATCTAGGGATTGTTCTGTCCTGGTGTTGGGAAGTGTTTTGTTAAAATAAACAAGTTTTTTCCACTTTTTTCCCTCGAAGGAAGTTCTTCCCGAACCCGGTAGTGGGAGGGGAAGGAGTTCTGGGGGTTTATTTTCCTAGGGGACTCCTTTGTGAAATATCTCCCGTGAATTTGTCCTAAACCAAGACAAATCTTGGCTCAACGTGGGGCACAAGGAAGTGGAAAAACTTTATTACCTTGTAACTGTGTATTGGTATAGATTTAAAATGTTTTTTTGGGATGGAAGCTGGTATGTGGTTTTTGAATACTAGGGTTTTTGAGGTTTTAATACCTCTCTGGTCTCTGGGGTTATTTTCCTATCCCGAAAATAGCTCCAGTACTGTCCCTTATTTGTAGTTTTTATACTAGAGGGATAATGACCAAAATATTTATCGGACTGGGCTTGGTTGTGATGGCTTGTAAGAGGTTTATAAAAATGCTGGAATCGGGTTCCAGGGATATCTTCTGGATCCTGGTTATGAATATGCACTCAGTTTGTTGAGGAGAAGAGGGGAGAAGGCTTTTCAGCCTTTGCTTTCCTTTGTCTCCTCTGAATTTTTACATCTTTATTAGAAAATGTGCAAGTTTCCCTGAACACTAAAAAATTATCTTTCTGATGTTTAATTTAGCAAGCTTTTTATACACTGTTTACAGTTTATATAAAATAAAAGCTGAAATTTCTAAAGGGGTTGGTGTAACTCCTGATTTAGGAGCAAAGCAAAACAATCAGCAAGTAAATCAAGCTGCACAAATAAAAGTGTCTAAGATAAATCTTAACTGAAAGCACAAGGAAAAGTTGTTCCTAGCACGATGAGCCCATAATGCCTCAGGCCACCAGAGTAAAAATGCCACCTATAAGTGGGCACGAGACCGAGGGGTGAATCTTACCATAAACAGCATAACACAAGTTATCCATGACTGTAACACCTGCGCTGCCATCAAGCAGGCTAAGCGAGTGAAGCCTCTCTGGTATGGTAGACGTTGGTCCAAGTACAAGTACGAAGAGGCCTGGCAGATTAATTACATCACACTGCCTCAGACTCGCCAGGGTAAACGTTATGTGCTAACCATGGTGAAAGCCACCACCAGCTGGTTAGAAACCTACCCTGTGTCCCACGCTACTGCCCGCAACACCATCCTGGGCCTGAAAAAGCAGGTCCTTTAGAGGCATGGTACCCCTAAAAAGATTGAGTCAGACAATGGAACTCATTTTAAAAATAACCTCATCAACACCTGGGCTAGGGAACACGGTATTGAGTGGGTGTACCACATCCCTTACCATGCACCAGCTGCGGGTAAAGTAGAAAGGTACAATAGATTGTTGAAGACCACCTTGAAAGCATTGGGTGGGGAGTCTTTTTAAAAACTGGAAACAACATCTAGCAAAGGCTACTTAGTTAGTTAACACCAGAGGTTCCATCAACCGAGCAGGTCCTGCCCAGTCTAACTCCCTTAATATAGTAAATAAAAATAAAGTCCCAGTGGCCCAAGTTAAAAGTTTGTTAAAAAAGGCAGTATGAGTTAATCCTGCCTCAAATACAGGCAAACCCATTCGTAAAATTGTCTTTGCTCAAAAACCAAAATGTACGTGGTAAGTAATGCAAAAAAATAAAACAACACAATGTGTGCCTCAAAAAAATCTAATTGTGAAGTAAAACAAAAAAAATAACATAAGTGTTAAAAGCCTAAGTAAGTAAAATAAAAAAAAACGTGTAAGTGTTAAAAGTTTAAGCAAGTAAATAAAAGCTTTTACATTGTATAGTAATGTATATATCCCAATCGTATGTCAATGTTCACAATGTAAAATATAGGGGTGGAATGTCCTGGGTCAGTGTTATGACTACTCCTCTCCCCTGCCACCCCCCACCTCTGTTGGCACGGAGCTGCTGCCGCCTCCCCGGGCGGGCCCCGGCTGCTGGGCTGCTGCTGCCTGCTGCTTTAGCCGCTGCTGCTGCTGGCCTGCTGCTGCTGCTTTGCTGCTGCTTTTTGCCGCTTTGGCTGCCGCTTTTTCCCCCTAGCTTTTGCCCCAGCTTCTCCTGCCCCCAGCTGCTCCCCTTTCTCTCTCCCTTCTTCCCTCATCCCGAAGATCTGCACCGGGCTCCAAAACGGAAGAATCTGAACATCAGAGACTGCGTCTGGAAGCCTGCCACAGAAGCTTTGCACCCTTCCCAGCAGAGACTGACTGAGCTCGTCCATCCTCAGCTCACCTTGGTGAAAACGTTTTGTATCATCTAGAGATTGTTCTGTCCTGGTGTTAGGGAAGTGTTTTGTTAAAATAAACAAGTTTTTTCCACTTTTTTCCCTCGAAGGAAGTTCTTCCCGAACCCGGTAGTGGGAGGGGGAAGGAGTTCTGGAAGTTTATTTTCCTAGAAGGACTCCTTTGTAAAATATCTCCCCGTAAATTTGTCCTAAACCAAGACATGCAGCCTCTACAGAAACACTGGTATCTAGGACTAGGTTTTTCAACCTTCACTAGAACTCACACTTCTACTCTGGCATCTGAGACCTTCTACTCACTAAAAGCACTTAATGCTTATTCCTAATTACTTACTTGCTTGCTTACTTATTCCAAAACTTAAACTTGCATCTCTATTTTATGTGTGAGTGGCTTAACATACTTCAAACCCTCCAAAGGTTTTAATTCAATCCCTGCACTCTGATTTCTCTCTGAAGAATTCAGAGAGAATCGTGAATTACAGACTGCAACACTCCTGCAGGCAAAAAAAGGGCTGAAATTTGGATTCAACATTCAAAACTTCTAACATCCAAGGGCTGCACCCAGACAAACCTGCCAGGACAGACAGGTCTGTCTGGCCTTGGCCTCTGGTGGCTGCCGCTTACGTGCCCCTGAAACCTGGGGCTCCGTGGTTTCCTTGGTGGAACCAAGAGGCCATTGCTGCATTACAGGGCCTCGTGCAGCCAAAGGGCCGCTGTGATCCTGCAGGGCACCGTGGATCCATGGAGACCATTGTGGCATTGCAAGGCCCCATGGAATCATGGAGAGCACTGTGACCCTGCAGGGCCTCATGGAACCAAAATTGTGACCCTGCAGGGCCTCATGGAATCAAGGGGCCGTTGTGACACTGCAGAAGGATGGAGAACATTGTGACACTCATGGAACCAAGGGGACATGGGACAGATCTGGCTGGTTTTGCATTCCCAAGATCCACCTGACAGGTCTAGCTGATCCTGCTGTGTCAAGGGCTGCTCTCATCAGCCCCTGGAGCACTGGGGCCCTGTGCTTTCTTCCTATGGAAAAGAACCATCCATCTTTCCAGGTACCTGTGGCCAAAATTGATACTCCCCTGGAAAATTCCCTGTATGCAAGGGTTCTCCCAGAAATGCTGCCAAAACAGAGAGCTCTGGCTTGCCTTGGCCTCTGGTGGTTCTCCTTTAATCTCAAGGAAGCCCTGAGAAAGTATTTGAACAGATTTTACTACTGGAACACCAATGAGTCTCTCATCCTCTGAAAAACTCAGATGCTCTTCTGATGATAAGTGTCTTTTTTTTACTTATCTTGAATTTTGCATAAAATATTATTTTGAGCTAAAAAATATTGCTCTTATCACTCTACCAGTGTTATCTGACACAAAACACCTCCTCTATATATGGATGCAGGCAGCTCTATAAGCAAACACACTAAAGAATGCAGCAGGAATTATTTGTCCCTGCTCCCATCTGTCACATCTCCTCTGGAGCTGCAGGTGCAGCCGTGGTGCCCACAGCAGCCCTGGGGCTCTGTGCCCCATGGCCTCCCTGCTGGGCAGCCTCTGCCAGCTCCTGCACAGCCCGTGGCACCTGTGGGCTGCACTGACAGCCCTGCCCCGGGCTCTGCCGGGCTCTGGGCCAGCAGAGAGGCCGGGCAGGGCTGGCCATGGCCGGGAACAGGCCCTGAGCCCCGCAGGAGGATGGAGCTGGGCCACAGCCAAACTCAGCCCAGGGCAAACCTGGGCTCAGCAGCCAGGGCTGGCAAGGGCTGGGGACAGAGGCTGGCGCTGACAAATGTGCTGGGCCCCCTCCCTGCTCTGTGCATGCCACCAAGGGCACAGAGCAGCCTCCTCTCTGGGCCACTTGCCTGTTTCCAGTGCCTTCCACAGGCGCTGGCCCTGCCCCACAAGGCCTGGCCTGAGTCCTGCCCCTGCACGCTCAGCCAGGCTGAGATGGACACTGCTGCTTTCTCTGGCAGGCTCTCTCAGGCCAGCCCAGCTCCCTGCAAGCTGTGCCAGCTGCCCTGAGCTCTGGGCAGCACCAAGGGCCTCTCCCCAGCACAGCCCAGCCGGCTCTGGCCCCACAGCTCTGCTCAGGGCAGGGGGCTCTGGGCAGTGGCCCCACGGCCTCAGCCCCTGGCAAGGGCACAGCAGCAGCTGCAGCTCAGACAGGACTCAGCCCCAGCCATGGGCAAGGTGCTTGGCCAAGGCAAAAGGAGGCTCCCTGTGTGCCCTGCTGCCCTCTCCCTGAGCTGTTGAGAGCTCTGCAGCCCCTGCTGCCATCCCATCTGCCCAGGCCAGCACAAGAGCCCCGGCCTTGGGGCCCTGCAGAGCTGCTCCTCCTCCAGGCCCAGGGCCCATCCCAGAGCTGGGTAGCCCCAAAGCTGTGCCCATTTCTGATCATTCCTGCTCTGATCAGGATGGATTCTCTTACACTTGGAGGATGCTGATGAATTTTTCTACTTTAGAAACCTTTTCTTGCTGGAGCTCTTCTGTTGAGGAATTCAGTGACAATGGTTCATAAACACTTGTTTAAAACACCCAAACAAGAAAAGCCCTTGGGAATGATTTCAGTTTTCAGTTCTTCTGTGGTTAATTAGAAAAATTTCAGAAGTGTATTCAAAGTGAGTATACTATACTGAAAGCAACACAGAGAGAAGCGATTATTATTTTTTTATCCTTTTTCTAGATTGATATCAGCAATGTTCAATTGATAATGATGCCAAGCACCTTGTAATACCATCTGAATAGATAGGAAATCATGACCCTTCAAGTCTGACAATCAATAACTCTTTGTCTTCACTCCCTCCGCAGCATTTCCCTCATCCAATCCCTGGGACCCCTATTGATCAGGAATGGTGTGGCCAGCAGGACCAGGGTAGTGATTCTTCCCCTTTGATCACTGCTGGTTGGGCAGAGCCTTGGGTGCTGTGTCCAGTTCTGTCCCCTCAATTTAGGAAGGACATGGAGGGGCTGGAGCATGTGCAGAGTAGGGCAACAAAGCTGGTGAGGGCTCTGGAACACAAGTCCTGTGAGGAGTGGCTGAGAAAGCTGGGGTTGTTTATCCTGGAGTAGAGGAGGCTCAGGGGAGACCTCATCACTCTCTACAGCTCCCTGACAGGACGGTGCAGCCAGGGGGTCTCGGGCTTTTCTCCCAGTGAACAGTCACAGCACAAGAGGGCACAGCCTTAAAGCTGCACAAAGGGAGGTTTAGGCTGGACATTAGGAAACAGTAATCACAAAAATTATTGTTGGGCATTGGAATGGGCTGCCCAGGAGATGGTTGACTCACAGTTCCATGAAGTTTTTAAGGAAAGACTGGATGTGGCTCTGAGTGCCATGATCCGCGTGACAAGGTGGTGTTGGGTCACAGGTTGGACTTGATGCTCTCAAAGCTCTTTTCCAGCCTGGGTGATTCTGTGATGATTGTGACACTGCAGGGCCCTGAAGAAGCAAGGGACCATTGTGACACTGCAGGGCCTCGTGGAACTGGGAGGACCATGGTGACACTGTATACGACATGGCACCACAGAGCCAGGGGGCAACTGTGACACTGTGGGGCTACATGGGAGCAAGGAGTCCATGGTGACACTCTGGGTCGTCGTGGAACCACAGAGGCCACTTTGACACTGCAGAGCCTTGTGGAACGCAGGGGCCATTGTGCCTCTGTGGAACCAAGGAGAGCCTTGTGAGAGCCTGGGGCACAATGGAATCAAGGGGCCATTGTTCCACTGCAAGGACTCTTGGAACTAAGGGAACAATTGTGACACTGTGGTGCCCCATGGAACCAAGGGTCCCTCGTGACACTGCAGGATCTTGTGGAACCAGGGCTCCATTGTGACACTGCAGCACCAAGGAATTCATGGTGGCACTCGGAGGCCTCATGGAACCAAGAGGCCACAGTGACCCTGCAGGGCATTGTGGGACCATGTAGAGCATTGTGACAGAGCAGGACCTTGTGTAATGATGGGGCCATTGTGACACTGCAGGGCTGATGGAACCAAGGGGCCAGTGTTGCTCATCAGAGACTGATGAAATGAAGGAAACAGGTTTGACACTGTGGTGGCCCTTGGGATCAAGAGGCCATTGTGACACTGTGGGACCAAGGAGAGCACTGCTGCGCTTCGAGACCTCATGGAACCAAGGATCCATTGTGACACTGTAGGGCCCAAGGATCTAGGGGACTCTGGGACAGCAAGGGGTCACCTGGAACTAAAGGGGCATTGTGACACTGCGAGGCCTCATGGAATCATGGAGACCATTGTGACACCCTAAGGCCTCATGGAACTGTAGTGACACCAAGTTGGCTGGGAGTGTGGATGTGCTGGAGGGTAGGAAGGCTCTGCAGAGGGGCCTGGACAGGCTGGATCCAGGGCTCAAATCCAACACGGTGGGGTTTAACAAGACCTGATGCCGGGTCCTGCACTTTGGCCACAACAACCCCTGCACCACTACAGGCTGGGGACAGAGTGGCTGGACAGTGGCCAGGCAGAAAGGGAGCTGGGGGTACTGATGGACAGCAGGCTGGACATGAGCCAGCAGTGTGCCCAGGTGACCAGGAAGGCCAATGGCACCTGGCCTGCATCAGGAATGGTGTGGGCAGCAGGAGCAGGGCAGTGATTCTTACCCTGTGCTCAGCACTGGTTGGGCAGCAACTCGAGTGCTGTGTCCAATTCTGGACCCCCCCTATTTCGGAGGGACATGGAGGGGCAGGAGAGTGTCCAGGGAAGGGCAACAAAACTGGTGAGGAGTGACTGAGGGAGATGGGGATGTTTATCCTGGAGAAAAGGAGGCTCAGAGAAGCAAGATATTGTTAGGGCACTGGTTGGACTTGATGACCTCCAAGGCCTTTTCCAGCCTGGCTGATTCTGTGATTCTCTGAAACCACCCTTGGAGCAGTTGCAGGATGAGCCCTGGGCCTCCTCTTCACAAGGTCCAGTTTGGGTTTATGTTGTCGGATGGTCGCAGGACAGACTCAGAGGCTTAATATATTATGTTCTTTAGGTTAGTATTTTATTATAGGGCGTGGGTATAAGAGAGAGCTTAGAGAGAGGTTAGAGCAAGAGAGGAAGAGAGAGAGAGCAGAGACAAGAAGAGAGACAAGAGGCAAGAGAGACAAGAGCGAGATTTTCCATTTTACAACACAATTTCGCTAATGAATATTACAATTTCCAATAACCACCTACATACAGTATACTAATTTCCTAATATTTATGCAACCTATAGAAATCCCTAAATTACCATGTTTTATGGCTTTCTTATTTGTTACCCTTGTCTTGAGACCTTTCCTACCAGGCATGAGGCAGGATGTCTGTTGGCTCTTTGGTATTTGTGGAATTTGGTATTATCTAAACAAAGGAAGAGAACTCAAAACTTAACATAACTATTTCCAGTGTCTATGTCAAAAACTGCTAACATCTCTATTTCACCTATTGTTCCAGAACTACTTGCTAAGCATTCATGTGATTTTGATATTACCTCCCCAACAGTCCAGCAGCCCAGGTCCCTCAGCTTCTGCACACAGCCCCAAAGCCCATCCTGATAGTCCTGCAGAGCCTCTCCAGCCCCTACTCACTGCCCAGAACAGGGAGCCTGACACCCAGACACACCAGCCCAGATGTGCCCCCTGGCCTGTGGTGCCTCTGGCAAGGGAGCAGCACGAGGCACTGCAGGACCCTGCAGAAAATTCCTGAAGCACTTGAAGGATGATCCTGCTCCCCAAGGGATGTTCCCATGGTGACATCTCAGGAACTGAAATGGAGAGTGGGGTAGAGAAGAAAGGGCAAACAGAGACGGGCTTTTTGCAGGGGAAGGGAAAGGAATTAGCAAGAGGAAGGAATCTGAACTAGGGAGAGTAAAGAGAGCCAAGATGAAGCAAAGGAAATGCTCAGGGCTGTTTGGGGATGGCTGCCAGGCAGCCCTGGATCTGATAGCAACATCTGCAGTAGGACAGGAAACTCACAGCTCATGGGAACAAACTTTCTGGCTGACTGCAGATGCCATAACAAACCTGAGTGGTTTCCCTCCCGTCCCCCAGCCCTTGCTGGCCCCAGGGGCTGATGGCATTTGTGCTCACTCAGCTCCATCTCCCCACAGCAGCACCATGGGGTGCTGACGCCTGCTCTGTGCAGTGCAAACAGGGGCTCCTGAGCCAGTGCTGCCGTGTCTGTGCCTGCAAGGATGCAGCACCTGTGTGAGCTGGGGGAGAGGCCAGGGCTGCAGAGGGGGGATGTTGTTGGCAGGTGCATGAGGATGCTGTGGGACGCTGCCCTGGGCTGTCCAGCGCAGTGGGGATGGATCAGCCCCTGCTCTGCTGCTCCTTGCCAGGGTGTCCCCCTTGCAGGGCCCTTGCAGAGCACCAGCCATGCTGTTTGTCCCCAGCCTGCCCATGGCCAGCCTGGGGCTGCTCACGCGGGTTTTCTCTGCTCAGCATTGGCCTGGCCAAGTGTTGTGGAGAGAGCCTGGCCGAGGAGCCTGGAGCCCCCAGGTCCTGGCCTGAGGCATCAGCGCTGCCCCAGCAGTGCCCATGGCCTGTCCCTGCTGCAGCCCCGGCACTGCCACCCCCAGGGCTGTGCCCGGCCCCGAGAGCACTCAGGCCCTGCAGTAACACGAGGGGCAGGAGGGCAGCGGGGCAGTGGCACGGGAGCAGCACTGGCAACACCAAGTGCTGCTGCTGCTGGGCACAGCTGCTGTGCCAGCACTGATCTGCCCCAGCTCTGCACACAGACATTGCTTCTGCAGCTCCAGAGAACGGCACAAAAGGGGCATCTCTGGAGAAAAATTTGCTGTGAATTCCTTTATTTTATTTAAATCCACCAAGAGCACAGCTCCTCATTGACACAGTCTGTGGGTCACAGTAACGGTGGAGAGAAACAAAATGAGAAATAGCAGAAAGAATGGATTTTCTTTTTGAAAAACGTTAAAAACGTAAAACAAAAACAAACAATCTCTAAAACAAACAAGGAAGAGTTATCAAAAAATACTTTTATTACAAGTGATTTGCATAAACTGGATAACAGTTTAATGCTCATGGAAACGTCCAGTCTTCAGTTCCCACACTGCAGCCTTGAGCTCCTTATTCCTCAGGCTGTAGATGAGGGGGTTCAAGGTTGGAGTCACCACTGAGTACAGAGCTGACAGGGCCAGATCCAGGGATGGGGAGGAGAGGGAAGGGGGCTTCAGGTGGGACAATATGGCAGTGCTGAGAAACAAGGAGATGACAGCCAGGTGAGGGAGGCAGGTGGAAAAGGCTTTGTGCCGTCTCTGCTCTGAGGGGATCCTCAGCACAGCCCTGAAGATCTGCACATAGGAGAAAACAATGAATACAAAACAGGCAAAACATAAACAGACACTAACAGCAAGAAGGCGCAATTCAGCGGAGTTCGAGTGTGAGCAGGAGAGCTTGAGGATCTGTGGAATTTCACAGAAGAACTGGCCCAGGGCATTGCCCTGACACAGGGGCAGGGAAAATGTACTGACCGTGTGCAGCAGAGCATTGAGAAAGCCACTGGCCCAGGCAGCTGCTGCCATGTGGGCACAAGCTCTGCTGCCCAGGAGGGTCCCGTAGTGCAGGGGTTTGCAGATGGACACGTAGCGGTCGTAGCACATGATGGTCAGGAGGGCAAGCTCTGATCCAAGGAAGAACACAAAGAAGAAGACCTGTGCAGCACATCCAGCATAGGAGATGTTCCTGGTGTCCCAGAGGGAATTGTGCATGGCTTTGGGCACAGTGGTGCAGATGCAGCCCAGGTCAGTGAGGGCCAGGTTGAGCAGGAAGAAGAACATGGGGGTGTGCAGGTGGTGGCCGCAGGCTACGGCGCTGATGATGAGGCCGTTGCCCAGGAGGGCAGCCAGGGAGATGCCCAGGAAGAGGCAGAAGTGCAGGAGCTGCAGCTGCCGCGTGTCTGCCAGTGGCAGCAGGAGGAAGTGGCTGATGGAGCTGCTGTTGGACATTTGCAGTGTCTTGGAATGGGGATCTGTATGAAAAGTAATCATGGAATAGTTCAGTTTGGAGAGGACTTTAAATACCTTAGCCCAGCTTGGTGGCACTTTCCCCCACTGCCTGCCCCAGGGCTCTGCTGCCTGGAGCTGTCCCTGCCAGCAGCTGCTTCCCTGTGCCCAGGGCTGGGCCCTGCCAGTGCTGCCAGAGCCCAGCCCAGCCCTGGGGGCTCAGCTCTGCCCTGCAGACCCCTCCCAGCACAGGGCACTGCCCAGAGCCAGCTCTGCCTCTGCAGGCTCTGATGGCAGCATCACTGCAACCCTGAGGAGGCTGGAAAAGAGACACTGGTTCTGCCTGTAAGGGACCCTGTGCTGATTTCTTTCTTTGCCTGGTTTATTCAGACTTGAGAGAAATTGCTTTTATTTTTCTCAGCCTGAACAGGCAGATGAATATCAATGTGCAATTTCTCATCCACGTAATCTAGAGAAGTAGATTATCAAATCAGGATTTTCCCTTTTATGCAGCCTCTGCCTTGCTGTGCTCCCTATGTAATCTACTTGGAAATGTTCTGCAGTTAAATGTCATGCTGGGAGCAGTCCTGAACAATGCAGCATCCTCACCACACTTCCAAGAGCATTTCCAAGCCTTACCAGCTGTCTCCTTCCACCCAGACCTTGTCCCCAGTGCTGTGAGCAGCTCCCAGGGCTGGCTGAGAGCTGTCCCTGGCAGGCAGCAGAGTCCCTGCCCCAGCACAGCGCCCTGGGCTGCAGGACGCTGCTCTGCAGGACAGCCCTGGGCACTGCTGGCTGATCTACACAAAAGAGAATCAGAGAATGTACTCACAGAATCTGCAGGCTCTGGGATGTTCCAGCTTTAGGAAGTCTCTCCAGGAGCTGCAGCTGCATTTTCCTGCAGCCAGAGGTTTACTGTGTCAGGGGCTGGGAGTGATTCTGCCCCAGTCACTTCTGAGCATCTTCCCAGCGCTGACTGATTGAAGCTCTCTGTGCCTCTGTGCTGTGCCTGGAGTGGCTGCAGGAAGTGCCCCAGCTCTGCTGGGCTCTGAGAAGAGTTGCTCAGCAAAACCAACGTATTTTTGAAGCTCTTCTTGGTTGCCAGGATCTCGCTCTGAGCAAGGAGCACTGCCCAGCTCAGCAGCACAGACACAGCACAAGGACTTTTTAATGACCCTCTCGTGGTTTGTGCTGAGGCCCTGAGCATCAGTCCCTGAGAGGGAGGTGAAGAAACCTCTCAAGAACTCCAAATCAGAATCAAACTCCAAAGTTTCTTGAAGTTTTAATGGGTCCCACTGAGGACCACAACAGAGAAAGTGTCCCCAGGTCCCAGTCAGAAAAGGAAATTGGAGGCAGAGATGAAAGGTGGGGACCAAGAAGCCAATACTTGGTGCCTGGGGCACAGTAGGGTCTGTGTCACCAAGGGCTGGGAGGTGACACCTTGTCCTGAGCCACTGGGGCCTCCTAGCACAGCCCCAGCAAGGCTGGCCACTGTCACCCCTTGTCCTGCCCTCAGCATCCCCCCACATCCCAGTGGCCTCAGGGATCTGCTGGGACCAGTCCCTGGGGAGCCTTGGTCAGGAATGGCCCTGGGGGCTCCTTCATGCTCCCAGGGACTGCAGGTTTTTCCAAGGACTTTGGGTTTTGCTTTGGCCTTGGAGTCTCTGAGAGCTTTGTGGAATCATGGCCTCCAATTATCTGCTTTAATTAGTCTCTTGAGAGCCCTTCTCAGTAACAACACTCCGTGGGGCTCATTAATGCTTCAAGATACTTCAGGTTTTTTAAGGTACTTTCCTTTTTCCTTTCCTCTTTGAGTCTCAATAGTTTTTGGGCAATCATGGCCTCCAATTCTCTCCTCCAAGGAGTCCATGAGGAGCCTGTGTTGAGGATGGACCTCAGTGGGACCCATTAATGCTTTGAGATATTTTGGGTTTTTCTTCTGACTTGCACTCCTAGAAAGGTTTGTGCAATCTCCTCTGAGGCCCTGAGGTTCCAGGGCTCAGCACCAAATGCACCACAGGGTTCTTTGGGATCAAGCAAGTTCTGACAAACCATGGCTCTGCCTTGATGTCCCTCTTGTCTGGTGCTGTTCATTAGGAAGGTTGTGCTGCTGCAGTTATGGAGAAATATTTCAAAGAACTTCTAAGAAATATGTATTCCTGTTTCAAGGGGTGTATTTCATTACTGTTTCTCTTTAGAGCAGAGGTGATTGCAGCATTCTGTCATTGATATTGATCCAAGGTCTCTCCTCAGGAAGTCTGGCCTGCTCAGAGAAGCTGTGCCTTGAGTTCTAACCTAGTGTGGACAACCTTGCTCCACACTACCCAGCTCCATCCTGTGTGTCCTCTCTCACCTGGGACCTGCTTTGCTTGGAGATCTGGCTGCACTCAGGCAAAGCAGGGGTTTTCTTCCTTTTCTTTTTTGAAGCAATTGAAAACTCCTGAGTTTCCCCATTACAAACAGACACCCTCCTCAAGTGTGTGTCAAGATGCCACCATGGAGATTTATATTCCCAAGGCAGAGCCATGCAAGATCTGGTTTAGACCTTTGGACTCCTTGGTTCCACAAGACCTTGTTGTGTCACCATGGACTCTTGGTTCTGTGAGGTTCTGTCACAATGGATGTTTGTTTCCATGGGGCCCCAGAGTGTCACAGGGGTTTCCTTTTTCCTGTGGTAATTAGCAGCAAACCCTACTGACAGACCCAAATGCCTGGCAAGAAGGAGGAATGGGGACATTTTGAATGATGGTTTTTGTCTTCCCAGGGCACAGTGACATTGGGTGGGGCCCTGGAGATGGCTGAACACCGGCCTGCCCATAGAAGGGGGAAGAGACAACAACCTCTGTCCATGGAACTACAACAGCAGAGAGGTCAGGCCGAAGGCTGGGCTTAAAAGACTGTTACCAGCACAGGAAATATCAATGTGAGAGAAAAGATGTGTTCTAATGTCTTTACAAATCATTTGAATTGTGAAGGGATGGGTGTTAAGGTCTGTGAAACGGGTTGTAATGTTTCTACTGACTTTGGGCAGCAGATTTTTTACTGGGCCCAGACAGCTTGGCTCCTGAAACAGACAAGGGTCTGCACAAGGCTGAACTTCTGAACTTTGGGGGAAAATGCCAGGTTCAAGAAGGGATATGGAGCAGGCAGATAGGGAAGCCTGTACCTTCCTAGTACCTCAGCCAATGGGGAAAGGAAGAGGGCAACAGGCGGAGAGGAGTTTAGGATAAAAGGAGTCTGCACCCTCTGAAACCTCAAGAGAGAAAACTCCATGGGTGTGTCCACAAGGGGCCAGCACTCCTCAAGGGGCGGGGGGGTGCTGGAGTATCATGCTGTGTCTGCCAAGGGTCAGAACTACTCGGGAGAGGGACTGCAGTACTGGTTTTTTTCCACAAAGAGAGCAGCACTGCTCAGCAGAGGGGGAGCTGCAGTACCATGGTGTGTTCACAAGGGGGCAGCACATCTAGGAGGAAGGAGGTGCTGCAGTACCAGGCTGTGCCCACAGGGGGACAGCATTGCTTCGGTGGGAGGCAGCAGTACTGAGCTGTGTCCACAGGGGGGCAGCACTGCTCGGAGGAGGGGGATGCTGCAGTATCAATAGGTGTACACAAGGGGCAGCACTTCTCGGAGTGGGAGGGGAGGGGGGGAGAGTGGTAGTATGATGCTATGTCCACAAGGGGGATGCACTGCTAAGAATGAGGTGGCTGCTGCTCCGGCTTATGTACACAGCAAGGCAGCACTGCTTGAGGGGGCAGGATGCAGTACTAGGTGGCGTCCACAAGGGGGTAGCACTGCTCAGGACACAGGGTTGCAGTACTATGCTGCATCCATAAGGCTGCAGTACTGCTCGGCAGAGGGGCTGCATTACCGAGCTGTGTCCACAAGCAGGCAGAACTGGTCAGGGAGGGCAGGGACTGCAGTACCGTGCTGTGTCCACAATGGGACAGCACTGATCGGAAGGTGCTGTGGCTGCAGTACGATGTTCTGTCCACAAGGGGGCAGCACTCCTCTGGGGAGGACTGCAGAATTTGTTGTGTCCACAATGGGGCATCACAGCTTAAGGAGAAAGGGGTGCTGCTATATTTGGTCCTGTCCTACAGGCAACTGCATTTCTGGGAGTCGGGGGTCTGCAATACGAGGTTGTGTCCACAAGGGGGCAGCACTGCTCTAGGGTGGAGCCTCAGTACCTTGCTGTGTTCACATGGGGCAGCATTTTTTTGGGGGGAAAAGGGCTGCCCTACCATGCTGTTTCCATAAAGGGGCAGCAATGCTCAAAAGGTGGCGGGTTGCAGTACCTGGCTGTGTACACAACAGGGAAGCAATGCTCAGGTATGGAGGGGGCTGCAGTACCTGGTTCCTCCCACAAAAGTGCAACACTGCTCAGAAGGAGGCAGCTGCAGTACCATTTTGTCCTCAAGGGGGCAGCTCTGCTCAGGGTGGGGCTGCAGTAACAGATTGTGTCCAAAACGGGGCAGTACTTCTTGGGAGGGGGCGGTGCAGCTCCGGCTTGTGTCCAACAGGGAGCAGCACTGCTCAGAATGGGGGGGGTGGGGGGAGGAGGGGGACTGGCTGCAGTACCGGGTTGTGTCCACAAGGGGCAGCATTGCCCAAGGAGGGGGACTGCAAAACCATGTTGTGTCCACAAGGGAGCAGCACTGCCCGGGGGAGGGGGCTGCAGTTCTATGCTGTGACCACAAAGGGGCAGCACTGATGGGGTGGGGGCTGCAGTACTGGGTTCTGTCCACAAGGGGGCAACACTGTTTAAAGGAGTGAGGTAGTTCAGTATTTAGTTGTGTCCAAAAGGGGGCAGCATAGCTGAGTATGGGGGTCTGCAGTACAGGGTTGTGTCCACAAGAAGGCAGCACAGCTCGATGGGGGGAGCTGTGGTACTGGGTTGGGTCCAGAAGGGGGCAGCACTGCTCGGTGTTTGAGGGGGCTGAAATACCGGGCTGTGCCCACAAGGGGGCAGCACTGCTTGTGGAAAAGGGGGCTGCAGTGCTGAGTTTTGTCCACAGGGGTGGATGACTCCTCAGGGAGGGTAGGGGTGGCAGTAATGGGTTGTGCCCACAAAGGGGCGGCACTGCTTGGAGGTGGGTGGCCTCCAAGTACCATGCTGTGTCCACAAGGAAACAGCACTGCTTGGACCGGGAGCTGCAGTACTGAGCTGTGTCCACCAGGCACAGCACTACTTAGAACTGGGGGGATGGAGGGGGCTGCAGTACCATGCTGTGTCCACAAAGGGGCAGGACTTCTCAGGGAAGGGGTTGGTGGATGCTGTTCTTTGTTGTGTCTACAAAGGGGCATGTGAGGGTCTGTCTGAAGTTTCCCTGATCTGCCTCACGACCATCATCAGAGACTGAGACCCTGGGACCGCACCCCTTGCTGAGTTCTGGCCTGGCCGGGGTGGATCTTGCCAAGAACTGTTTGTAGCCGTGCCTGGTGCTGCCATGGTATGCTGCTCTCGAGCATGGTACTGGCTGTAGTGTCCTGTTCCACCTGTTTCTTGGAGCTACAATCTCCACACGCTATAGTCCATAAATCTTCCCACCTTTTGGCCAGAGGCCACTTGCTTTGGAAAAGGACTATAAAAAGTGACTTTCCTAAAGAAGACTTGGAGATCTCTCTCTCCCCAATGGATTGAAGACGCTTCCATCGTTGGACGACTCGAGGACATGTTTCGTCTGTTGGTAGCTATATCCCCATCTTCTCTTTCTCTCTCTCTCCCTCTCTTTTCTATCGCAAAACTGAATTGTTACTAGCAATAAACTGAATTGCTGCTTTCTGCTGAATAAAACCTGAGTCTCTTGCCTTTTGTCTTTTGCACCCTGGGGTCGAACGAACCATCACGACTCCCGCTCAGGTTGAGGGGATTGTGACAGTCAGTCCCAGACCCTGGAGGTTCCGGCCCCAGCAGATCCCAGATCCAGCAGATCTCAGGGTGACATTTCCCAGCTCCCAGTGGATCCCTCAGCCACCACTCCGGACCTGGGGGATCCCAGCCCCTCATCTGATGGGCCATGGGGGTTCTGGGCCCGCTGGATCCCAACTGGAACAGATCCCAGCCCCAAATCACTCGGCATCAGTGAATCCAGTGGGTCCCAAAGCCAGGAGATCCCCGATCCAGGTGGTTTCTGATCCAGTAGGTCCCAGAGCCAAGAGATCCTGGGCTCGTTTGTCCCCAGCCATTGAGATCCCAGATCCAGCAGATCCCAGTGCCTCATATCCCAGACCAGTAGATACCAGGTGGGCACATGGCAGATCCCAGACCTGGCAGATCCCAGATCCAGTGAATCCCGCCCCAGCAGATCCCAAATCCAGCAGATCCCAGGTCCGGTGGATGCTGTCTTGGCAGATCCCAGATCCAGCAGACCTCTGATCCAGTGGGTCCCACCCCAACAGATCCCTGACTCAGAAATTCCAAACCCAGCAGACCCCTGATCCAGCAGATTACCAATCCAGTGGATCCCATCGCATCAGATCCCAGACCTGGCAGATCCCAGATCCAGTGGACCCGGATCCTTGATGGATCCCTGATGGATCCAGCAGATTCCAGATCAGTCAGATCCCTCATCCAGTTGATTCTGCCCCAGCCAATCCCAGATCCAGAAACCCCAAACCTGGCAGATCCAAGATCTAGCAGATCCCTGATCCAGTGAATCCCATCCTAGCAGATCTCTGAAATGCTGAACCCAGCAGATCCCTGGTCCGGCAGAACCCTGATCCAGCAGATCCTGTCCCAGCAGATCCCAGATCCCAGCAGATCCCAGACCAGTGCATCTCAGACCCAGCAGATTCCAGACCCAGCAGATCCCAGATCTGGCAGATCTCAGGTCCAGAGAATCCTCTCCCAGCAGATCCCATCCCAGAGGATTCCAGACCCAGCAGATCCTGTGCCAGCAGATCCCAGATCCAAAGATCCCATCCCAGCAGATCTGAGATCCAGTAGATCCAGATCCAAAGATCCCATTCCAGCAGATCCCAGATCTCAGCAGATACCATCCCACCTGATCCCAGCAGATACAAAGATCCCATCCCAGCAGATCTGAGATCCAGAAGATCCAGATCCAAAGATCCCATCCCAGCAGATCCCAGATCTCAGCAGATCCCAGATCTCAGCAGATCCCAGATCCAATATCCCATCCCAGCAGATCCCAGATCCAGAGATCCCATCACAGCAGATCCCATCCCAGCAAATTCCAGATTCAAAGATCCCATCCCAGCAGAAGCCATGCCAGCAAATCCCAGATCCAAAAATCCCATCACAGCAGATCCCATCCCAGCCAATCCCAGCAGATCCCCTGGGCCAATCCCCTCATTAGCATCGAATTTGCATAAAATTCCTTTAATTCCCTCCCCTAAACAACCCCAGGGACCCTCCCCGTGTCCCTAATTCGCATCTAATTTGCATAATTGATGCCTAACAGTCCCAGGACCCTTCAATGAACCTCCCAGTGCCCCTCATTACCATCTCATTAGCATGAACACCCCCTGATATTCCCAACCCCAACACTCCTCATTAGCATCTCATTTGCATAGGAATGCCTTCATTTCCCAAAAATCTCCCAAAAACACTTCCTGAGATATGCCCACACTCCTAATTAGAGTCTCATTAGCATAAAAACTCCAATATTCCCACCACTCTCACCCCTTATTAGCATCTCATTAGCATAAACACACCAATAATCCCAATGCACTCCCCTAATTATCATCCAATTAAGAGGAGCACCTCCAATATTCCCAAAGGCCACGCCCCTACTTAGCATCTCATTTGCATAAACACCCCTAATCCCAACACCACCGCCCTCATTAGCATATCATTTGCAAAGAAACAGCATTAATTCCCTTCCGTATCCCTAATTTGCATCTAATTTGCATAAAGTGTTACTAATGTCCTCAAAACACCATTCCCCTCAATAGCATCTCATTTGCATGAAACGATTTCCTCCCAAATCCCAGTCGGCCAATCAGGACACAGTACCATCAGATCCACCAATCCCCATTGGCCGCCATGGCCTGGCGCCACCCACTCAGCCATTTTTGGGGCGTGGTCTTTTTGTCCGCCATTTTGGGGCATGACCTTTATTTTGTCTGCCATATTGGGGATGTGACCTTTGAACTGGCAGCCATATTGGGGCGTGGTCTGGATGCCATTTTGGGGACACGGTCTCAGCACAGTCAGCCATCTTGGGGCGTGGTCTCAGCACATAGTCAGCCATCTTGGGGGCATGGTCTCAGCATTTTGTCAGCCATCTTGGGGACGTGGTTTCAGCACATAGTCAGCCATCTTGGGAACATGGTCTCAGCAGCACCGGTGGCCATCTTGGTGGGCGTGGCCCAGCTCAGGCGGCCACCTCGAGATCCCCCATGGGCAAAGTCCCGGTGTCATCACCAGGGCTCAGCCCCCGCCAGCGAGAACCCCCTGGATTTGGGCGAAAATCCAACATTTTGGGCAAAAAGAGTCATTTTGGAGAAAAAAGAGCAATTTGGGGAGTGTAAAAAATGGATTTGGAGCAAATGAGGATTTTTGGGCTGAAACAATGAGATTTTAGGAGATAAATTGGGAATTTTGGTGTTGGGTTGAGGTGGTTCAGAGAGAAAACGAGGCAGTTTTGGGGGAGACAGGAAATTTGCAGCAAAATTAGTGATTTTGGGGGTAAAACAGGAGCTTTGGGGATAAAATGAGAATTTTTGGCTGTAAAATCAAAGTTTTGGGCTCAAAATAGAGGATTTGGGGTAAATCATAGGGGATTTGAGGGGCAAAAATGGAAATTTGGGGTGATTTCGGGCTGAAATTTAGGAGTGTGGGGGTGGATGGGTTTGGTTTGGGAGAGAAATGGAAAATTTGGGGTAAAAATGAGAAATTTGGGGGGAAATGTAGAGATTTGGGGGAAAATAGGGAATTTGCTATCGAAATGGGCAATTTGAGTGCAGAAGGGCAGAGTTTGGGGCAAAACAGGAAATTTTAGTCAAAAATGAGAAATTTGGGGCTTTAAAGGGGCATTTTAGTGCAAAAAGATTTTTTGGTGAACAATTTGGTAATTTTGGGGAATTTGGGGAGCAGATTGGGAGTTTTGGGAGAGAAGGGGCAAATCTGGAGAAAAAATGGGAATTTGTGGCAAAATGGCCAATTTTGGGACCAAAGGGGACAATTGGGGAGCAAAAGTGTTAATTTTTGGGCTAAAATGAGAAATTTGGAGTGAAAATGTGAAATTTGGGATCAAAATGCGGCCAAAATGGCCGATTCTGGGATAAAATTGATAGATTTGGGTTAAAATTGGAGCTTCCAAGGAAATTTGGGGGTCAAAATGGGCAACTGGGAGTCAAAATGTGTAATTTGGGGCAAAAGGGTCAGTTTTGGACTGAAAATGACAGTTTTGGGGGCAAAATGGGAAATTTGAGGTTAAAATTGGGAATTTGAGGTCAGAGAGGGGAATTTTGGAGTAAAGTGGACAATCCTGAGGTAAAATGGGCAATTTGGGGGCAAAAAGGTCAATTTTTGGATGAAAAGGGAGAATTTTGAGGTCAAAAGGAGAGGGTGAAAATGGACAAATTTGGGTTAAAATGGGAGATTTTTGGGGAAACTTGGGATTCAAATGGGAATTTGGAGTAAAAATGGGTGGTTTAGGGAGAATTTTGGGGTCAAAATGGAAAGATTTGTGGCAAAATGGCCAATTCTGGGGTCAAATGTAGAACTTTGGGTCAAAATGGACAATTTGGGGACAAAAGGGTCTTTTTTGGACTAAAATGGGTAAATTTGGGTTAAAGTGGGAAATTTGGGGGCAATTTTGGGATCAAAGTGGGGAATTTAGGAATTCAAGAGGGAAATTTGGGCAAATTTTCGGCAAATTTTTGACAAAAGTCGAGAAATTTGTGTTCAAATTGGTGATTTGGGGGGATTTTTTTTCTATTTTTGGACTGACGGGAAATTTTGGGGTTAAAATGGGAGATTTGGGGAAAATCTGGGGGCAAATTCCTCCCCTCCCCCGCACTGACCCCTCCTCCTCCGGCACAGCCATGCAGCCAATAGGAGCATGAGGAGCAGCGAGGCCACGCCCACAACGATGCCAACGACCAATGGGAGGAGATTGAACTGAGCTGAGGCTGAGAAACGCCCCCCCCAAAAAAATCTGGGTCAGCAAAAACACCAAAAACACCAAATTTTCCCCCCAAAAAAACCCGGAGTCAGCAAATAGCCCAAACTCCCCAAAATTTTCATCCAAAAAAATCCCTGGGTCAGTGAACACCCCCAAAACCCAAAAATTTCACCCCCCTCAAAAAAACCGGGGTCAACAAAAACCCCAAAACACCCCCCTGGTTCACCAAACTCTCCAAAAACCCCAAAAGTGAATCCCCTAACAAACCCTGGGTGAGCAAAAATCCCAAAACCACCCCAAAAAAACCACTG
>JAPFBE010000896.1:0-21413 GCA_034336665.1 Luscinia megarhynchos | reverse complement strand
GCATCCCTGCATCACGGATATCTACCACAGATATCGGCGTGACGAATAACTATGTTGTAGCAAAGCTAGTTCTGGCAGATCCTGCTTCATACCACTAGTCCCTGACAACCGGTATTCGGTGCAGAGCACCACAGTGCAGCGTGGTTTCCTCAATCGCGGTTTGTACCAAGCGCCGATTTCTCTCTAAGGGAGGTGAAGTGCCGTCTACCCCTCTCACAGAGCAATCTGCTGGGAAGTTTTGCTACTGCCAAAACACGCCTGGCATGTGCACTTCTCTTCTAAAACCTCTCTATCATAGCAATATACTCTGCTGCTTGAATGCATACCATACACTCTTTCAACTATGCATAGCAAAGAGCACTGCAGTGCACCTAACGCGAAAGCGAAAGCGTGCACAGCACACCACAGATCTCACTTTGCACTACACCTAGAAATGACTTCTCTGCATCACGGATATCTACCACACATATCTACGCGACGAATAACTATGTTGCAGCAAAGCTGGTTCTGCCATATCTTGCTTCATACCACTGGTCCCTGAAACCGGTATTCTGTGCAGACCACCACAGTGCAGCGTGGTTTCCTCAATCGCGCTTTGTACCAAGCGCCGATTTCTCTCTAAGGGAGGTGAAGTGCCGTCTACCCCTCTCACAGAGCAATCTGCTGGGAAGTTTTGCTGCTGCCAAAACACGCCTGGCATGTGCACTTTTTTACTAAAACCTCTCTACCATAGCAATATTCTCTGCTGCGTGAACGCATACCATACACTCTTTCAACTATGCATAGCGAAGAGCGCTGCAGTGCACCTAAAGCTAAAGCTAAAGTGTGCACAGCACACCGCATATCTCACATTGCACTACTCATGGAAAGGACTTCTCTGCATTACGGATATCTACCAGAGATATCTGGGCAGAATACCGGCTGTCAGGGACTAGTGGTATGAAGCAGGATATGCCAGAACCAGCTTTGCTACAACATAGTTATTCGTTGCGCAGATATCTGTGGTAGATATCCGTAATGCAGAGAAGTCATTTCTAGGTTTAGTGCAAGGTGCGATCTGCGGAGTGCTTTGCACGGCTTTGCTTTCGTTTTAGGTGCACTGCAGTGCTCTTCACTATGCATAGTTTAAAGAATGTATGGTATGCTTTCAAGCAGCAAAAATAATAGCTATGGTAGAGAAGTTTTGGTTTTAGAAGAAAAGTGCACATTCCAGGCGTGCTTTGGCAAGAGCAAAACTTCCCAGCAGAGTGCTCAGTGAGAGGGGTAGACGGCACTTCATCTCCCTTAGAGAGAAATCGGCGTTTGGTACAAAGCGCGGTTGAGGAAACCACGCTGCACGGAGGTGCTTCGCACAGAATACAGGTGGCTAAGGACTAGTGGTATGAAGCAGGATATGCCAGAAACAGCTTTGCTACAACAAAGTTATACTAACGCAGATATCTGTGGTAGATATCGTTGATGCAGAGAAGTCGATTCCAGTTGTAGTGAAAAGTGAGATCTGAGGAGTGCTTTGCACGGCTTCAGTTTTGCTTTAGGTGCACTGCCGTGCTCTTCGCTATGCATAGTTGAAAGAGTGTATGGTATGCTTTCAAAGCAGCAGAGAATATTGCTATGGGGTAGATAGGTTTTAGAATAAAAGTGCACATGCCCAGGCGTGTTTTGGCAGTAGCAAAACTTCCCAGCAGAGTGCTCTGTGAGAGGGCAGGCAGCACTTCATCTCCCCTTAGAGTGAAATAGGCCCCTTGGTACAAAGCGCGATTGAGGAAACCGCGCTGCACTGAGGTGCTCTGCACAGAATACCGGTTGTCAGGGACTAGTGGTATGAAGCAGGATATGCCAGAACCAGCTTTGCTACAACATAGTTATTCGTTGCGCAGATATCTGTGGTAGATATCCGTGATGCAGAGAAGTCATTTCTAGGTGTAGTGCAAAGTGAGATCTGTGGAGTGCTTTGCACGGCTTCGCTTTCGCTTTAGGTGCACTGCAGTGCTCTTCGCTATGCATAGTTGAAAGAGTGTATGGTATGCTTTCAAGCAGCAGAGAATATTGCTATGGTAGAGAGGTTTTAGAAGAAAAGTGCACATGCCAGGCGTGTTTTGGCAGTAGCAAAACTTCCCAGCAGAGTGCTCTGTGAGAGGGGTAGAGCGGCACTTCACCGTCCCTTAGAGAGAAATCGGCGCTTGGGTACAAAGCGCGATTGAAGAAACCACGCTGCACTGAGGTGCTCTGCACAGAATATCGGTTGTCAGGGACTAGTGGTATGAAGCAGGATATGCCAGAAGCAGCTTTGCTACAACATAGTTATTCATTCGGCGCAGATATCTGTGGTAGATATCCGTGATGCAGAGAAGTCAGTTCTAGGTGTAGTGCAAAGTGAGATCTGTGGTGTGCTGTGCACGCTTTCGCTTTAGCTTTAGGTGCACTGCAGTGCTCTTCGCTATGCATAGTTGAAAGAGTGTATGGTATGCTTTCAAGCAGCAGAGAATATTGCTATGGTAGAGAGGTTTTAGAAGAAAAGTGCACATGCCAGGCGTGTTTTGGCAGTAGCAAAACTTCCCAGCAGAGTGCTCTGTGAGAGGGGTAGACGGCACTTCACCTCCCTTAGAGAGAAATCGCTGCTTGGTACAAAGCGCGATTGAGGAAACCACGCTGCACTGAGGTGCTCTGCACAGAATACCGGTTGTCAGGGACTAGTGGTATGAAGCAGGATATGCCAGAACCAGCTTTGCTACAACATAGTTATTCTCACGCAGATATCTGTGGTAGATATCCGTGATGCAGAGAAGTCATTTCTAGGTGTAGTGCAAAGTGAGATCTGTGGTGTGCTGTGCACGCTTTGCTTTCGCTTTAGGTGCACTGCAGTGCTCTTCGCTATGCATAGTTGAAAGAGTGTATGGTATGCTTTCAAGCAGCAGAGAATATTGCTATGGTAGAGAGGTTTTAGAAGAAAAGTGCACATGCCAGGCGTGTTTTGGCAGTAGCAAAACTTCCCAGGAGTATTCTCTGTCAGAGGGGTAGACAACGCTTCACATCCCTTAGAGAGAAATCGACGCTTGGTATAAAGTGCGACTGAAGAAACCACGCTCCACTGAGGTGCTCTGCACAGAATAGCGGTTGTCAGGGACTAGTGGTATGAAGCAGGATATGCCAGAACCAGTTTTGCTCCAACATAGTTATTCGTCGCGCAGATATCTGTGGTAGATATCCGTGATGCAGAGAAGTCATTTCTAGGTGTAGTGCAAAGTGAGATCTGTGGGGTGCTGTGCACGCTTTCGCTTTCGCTTTAGGAGCACTGCAGTGCTCTTCGCTATGCATAGTTAATAGAGTGTATGGTATGCTTTCAAGCAGCAGAGAATTTTGCTATGGTAGAGAGGTTTTAGAAGAAAAGTGCACATGCCAGGCGTGTTTTGGCAGTAGCAAAACTTCCCAGCAGAGTGCTCTGTGAGAGGGGTAGGCGGCACTTCACCTCCCCTTAGAGAGAAATCGGGGTGCTTGGTACAAAAGCGCGATTGAGGAAACCACGCTGCACTGAGGTGCTCTGCACAGAATACCGGGGTTGTCAGGGACTAGTGGTATGAAGCAGGATATGCCAGAACCAGCTTTGCTACAACATAGTTATTACGTCAGCGCAGATATCTGTGGTAGATATCCGTGATGCAGAGAAGTCATTTCTAGGTGTAGTGCAAAGTGAGATCTGTGGTGTGCTGTGCACGCTTTCGCTTTAGGTGCACTGCAGTGCTCTTCGCTATGCATAGTTGAAAGAGTGTATGGTATGCTTTCAAGCAGCAGAGAATATTTCCATGGTAGAGAGGTTTTAGAAGAAAAGTGCACGTGCCCGGCGTGTTTTGGCAGTAGCAAAACTTCCCAGCAGAGTGCTCTGTGAGAGGGGGCGACGGCACTTCACCTCCCTTAGAGAGAAATCGACGCTTCATACAAAGCGCGATTGAAGAAACCACCCTGCACAGAGGTGCTCTGCACAGAATACCGGTTGTCAGGGACTTGTGGTATGAAGCAGGATATGCCAGAACCAGCTTTGCTACAACATAGTTATTCGTCACGCAGATTTCTTTGGCAGATATCCGTGATGCAGAGAAGTCATTTCAAGGTGTAGTGCAAAGTGAGATCTGTGGAGTGCTTTGCACGGCTTTGCTTTCGCTTTAGGTGCACAGCAGTGCTCTTCGTTATGCATAGTTGAAAGTGTGTATGGTGTGCTTTCAAGCAGCAGAGAGTTTTGCTATGGTAGAGAGGTTTTAGAAGAAAAGTGCACATGCCAGGCGTGTTTTGGCAGTAGCAAAACTTCCCAGCAGAGTGCTCTGTGAGAGGGGTAGACGGCACTTCACCTCCCTTAGAGAGAAATCGGCGCTTGGTACAAAGCGCGATTGAAGAAACCGCGCTGCACTGAGGTGCTCTGCACAGAATACCGGTTGCCAGGGACTAGTGGTATGAAGCAGGATATGCCAGAACCAGCTTTGCTACAACATAGTTATTCGTCGCGCAGATATCTGTGGTACATATCCGCGATGCAGAGAAGTCATTTAAAGGTGTAGTGCAAAGTGAGATCTGTGGAGTGCTTTGCACGGCTTTGCTTTCGCTTTTGGTGCACAGCAGTGCTCTTCGTTATGCATAGTTGAAAGAGTGTATGGTATGCTTTCAAGCAGCAGAGAATATTGCTATGGTAGAGAGGTTTTAGAAGAAAAATGCACATGCCAGGCGTGTTTTGGCAGTAGCAAAACTTCCCAGCAGAGTGCTCTGTGAGAGGGTAGACGGCACTTCACCTCCCTTAGAGAGAAATCGGGGCGCTTGGTACAAAAGCGCGATTGAAGAAACCACGCTGCACTGAGGTGCTCTGCACAGAATACCGGTTCAGGGACTGAGTGGTATGAAGCAGGATATGCCAGAACCAGCTTTGCTACAACATAGTTATTCAGTCAGCGCAGATATCTGTGGTAGATATCCGTGATGCAGAGAAGTCATTTCTAGGTGTAGTGCAAAGTGAGATCTGTGGTGTGCTGTGCACGCTTTCGCTTTCGCTTTAGGTGCACTGCAGTGCTCTTCGCTATGCATAGTTGAAAGAGTGTATGGTATGCTTTCAAGCAGCAGAGAATATTGCTATGGTAGAGAGGTTTTAGAAGAAAAGTGCACATGCCAGGCGTGTTTTGGCAGTAGCAAAACTTCCCAGCAGAGTGCTCTGTGAAAGGGCTAGACGGCACTTTACCGCCCTTAGAGAGAAATCGGCGCTTGGTACAAAGCGCGATTGAAGAAACCACGCTGCCCTGAGGTGCTCTGATTGGAATACCGATTGTCAGGGACTAGTGGCATGAAGCAAGAGATGCCAGAACCAGCTTTGCTACAACATAGTTATTCATCGCGCAGATATCTGTGGTAGATATCCGTGATGCAGAGAAGTCATTTCTAGGTGTAGTGCAAAGTGAGATCTGTGGTGTGCTGTGCACGCTTTCGCTTTAGCTTTAGGTGCACTGCAGTGCTCTTCGCTATGCATAGTTGAAAGAGTGTATGGTATGCTTTCAAGCAGCAGAGAATATTGCTATGGTAGAGAGGTTTTAGAAGAAAAGTGCACATGCCAGGCGTGTTTTGGCAGTAGCAAAACTTCCCAGCAGAGTGCTCTGTGAGAGGGCTAGACGGCACTTCACCTCCCTTAGAGAGAAATCGGCGCTTGGTACAAAGCGCGATTGAAGAAACCACGCTGCCCTGAGGTGCTCTGATTGGAATACCGATTGTCAGGGACTAGTGGCATGAAGCAAGAGATGCCAGAACCAGCTTTGCTACAACATAGTTATTCATCGCGCAGATATCTGTGGTAGATATCCGTGATGCAGAGAAGTCATTTCTAGGTGTAGTGCAAAGTGAGATCTGTGGTGTGCTGTGCACGCTTTCGCTTTGGCTTTAGGTGCACTGCAGTGCTCTTCGCTATGCATAGTTGAAAGAGTGTATGGTATGCTTTCAAGCAGCAGAGAATATTGCTATGGTAGAGAGGTTTTAGAAGAAAAGTGCACATGCCAGGCGTGTTTTGGCAGTAGCAAAACTTCCCAGCAGAGTGCTCTGTGAGAGGGGTAGACGGCACTTCACCTCCCTTAGAGAGAAATCGGCGCTTGGTACAAAGCGCGATTGAAGAAACCACGCTGCACTGAGGTGCTCTGCACAGAATACCGGTTGTCAGGGACTAGTGGTATGAAGCAGGATATGCCAGAACCAGCTTTGCTACAACATTGTTATTACATCGGCGCAGATTTCTGTGGTAGATATCCGTGATGCAGAGAAGTCATTTCTAGGTGTAGTGCAAAGTGAGATCTGTGGTGTGCTGTGCACGCTTTAGGTTTGGCTTTAGGTGCACTGCAGTGCTCTTCGCTATGCATAGTTGAAAGAGTGTATGGTATGCTTTCAAGCAGCAGAGGATATTGAGAATATTGCTATGGTAGAGAGGTTTTAGAAGAAAAGTGCACATGCCAGGCGTGTTTTGGCAGTAGCAAAACTTCCCAGCAGAGTGCTCTGTAAGAGGGGTAGACGGCACTTCACCTGCCTTAGAGAGATATCGGTGCTTGGTACAAAGCGCGATTGAAGAAACCCACGCTGCACTGAGGTGCTCTGCACAGAATACCGGTTGTCAGGGACTAGTAGTATGAAGCAGCGTATGCTAGAACCAGCTTTGCTACAACATAGTTATTCTCCGCGCAGATATCTGTGGTAGATATCCGTGATGCAGAGAAGTCATTTCTAGGTGTAGTGCAAAGTGAGATCTGTGGTGTGCTGTGCAGCTTTCGCTTTGGCTTTAGGTGCACTGCAGTGCTCTTCGCTATGCATAGTTGAAAGAGTGTATGGTATGCTTTCAAGCAGCAGAGAATATTGCTATGGTAGAGAGGTTTTAGAAGAAAAGTGCACATGCCAGGCGTGTTTTGGCAGTAGCAAAACTTCCCAGCAGAG
Organism: Luscinia megarhynchos; assembly: GCA_034336665.1. Taxonomy (NCBI): domain Eukaryota; kingdom Metazoa; phylum Chordata; class Aves; order Passeriformes; family Muscicapidae; genus Luscinia; species Luscinia megarhynchos. The sequence goes on along the minus strand of JAPFBE010000896.1, from coordinate 14,474 downwards.
TGCTCTGTGAGAGGGGTAGACGGCACTTCACCTCCCTTAGAGAGAAATCGGTGCTTGGTACAAAGCGCGATTGAAGAAAACCACGCTGCACTGAGGTGCTCTGCACAGAATACCGGTTGTCAGGGACTAGTGGTATGAAGCAGGATATGCCAGAACCAGCTTTGCTACAACATAGTTATTCAGTCGGCGCAGATATCTGTGGTAGATATCCGTGATGCAGAGAAGTCATTTCTAGCTGTAGTGCAAAGTGAGATCTGTGGTGTGCTGTGCGCTTTTCAGCTTTGGCTTTAGGTGCACTGCAGTGCTCTTCAGCTATGCATAGTTGAAAGAGTGTATGGTATGCTTTCAAGCAGCAGAGAATATTGCTATGGTAGAGAGGTTTTAGAAGAAAAGTGCACATGCCAGGCGTGTTTTGGCAGTAGAAGAACTTCAGAGCAGAGTGCTCTGTGAGAGGGGTAGACGGCACTTCACCTCCCTTAGAGAGAAATCGGTGCTTAGTAGAAAGCGCGGTTGAAGAAAACCGCGATGCACTGAGGTACTCTGCACAGAATACCGGTTGTCAGGGACTAGTGCTATGAAGCAGGATATGCCAGAGCCAGGTTTGTACAACATAGATTTTCGTCCCGTAGATATCTGTGGTAGATATCCGTGATGCAGAGAAGTCATTTCTAGGTGTAGTGCAAAGTGAGATCTGTGGTGTGCTGTGCACGCTTTCGCTTTGGCTTTAGGTGCACTGCAGTGCTCTTCGCTATGCGTAGTTGAAAGAGAGTATGATATGCTTTTAAGCAGCAGAAAATTTTGCCATGGTAGAGAGGTTTTAATTGAAAAGTGCACCTGCCAGGCCTGTTTTGGCAGTAGCAAAAAGTCCCAGCAGAATGCCCTTTGAGAGGGGTAGACGTCACTTCACCTCCCTTAGAGAGAAATCCGGGATTACTACAAAGAGGGATTGAGGAAACAACACTGCACTTTGGTACTCAGCACTGAATACCGGTTGTCAGGGACTAGTGGTATGAAGCAGGATATGCCAGAACCAGCTTTGCTACAACATAGTTATTCGTCGCGCAGATATCTGTGGTAGATATCCGTGATGCAGAGAAGTCATTTCTAGGTGTAGTGCAAAGTGAGATCTGTGGTGTGCTGTGCACGCTTTCGCTTTGGCTTTAGGTGCACTGCAGTGCTCTTCGCTATGCATAGTTGAAAGAGTGTATGGTATGCTTTCAAGCAGCAGAGAATATTGCTATGGTAGAGAGGTTTTAGAAGAAAAGTGCACATGCCAGGCGTGTTTTGGCAGTAGCAAAACTTCCCAGCAGAGTGCTCTGTGAGAGGGGTAGACGGCACTTCACCTCCCTTAGAGAGAAATCGGTAGCTTGGTACAAAGCGCGATTGAAGAAACCACGCTGCACTGAGGTGCTCTGCACAGAATACCGGTTGTCAGGGACTAGTGGTTTGAAGCAGGATATGCCAGAACCAGCTTTGCTACAACATAGTTATTACGTCGCGCAGATATCTGTGGTAGATATCCGTGATGCAGAGAAGTCATTTCTAGGTGTAGTGCAAAGTGAGATCTGTGGTGTGCTGTGCAGCTTTAGCTTTGGCTTTAGGTGCACTGCAGTGCTCTTAAGCTATGCATAGTTGAAAGAGTGTATGGTATGCTTTCAAGCAGCAGAGAATATTGCTATGGTAGAGAGGTTTTAGAAGAAAAGTGCACATGCCAGGCGTGTTTTGGCAGTAGCAAAACTTCGCCAGCAGAGTGCTCTGTGAGAGGGGTAGACGGCACTTCACCTCCCTTAGAAGAAATCGGGTGCTTGGTACAAAGCGATTGAAGAAACCACGCTGCACTGAGGTGCTCTGCACAGAATACCGGTTGTCAGGGACTAGTGGTATGAAGCAGGATATGCCAGAACCAGCTTTGCTACAACATAGTTATTCATCAGCGCAGATATCTGTGGTAGATATCCGTGATGCAGAGAAGTCATTTCTAGGTGTAGTGCAAAGTGAGATCTGTGGTGTGCTGTGCAGGCTTTAGCTTTGGCTTTAGGTGCACTGCAGTGCTCTTCGCTATGCATAGTTGAAAGAGTGTATGGTATGCTTTCAAGCAGCAGAGAATATTGCTATGGTAGAGAGGTTTTAGAAGAAAAGTGCACATGCCAGGCGTGTTTTGGCAGTAGCAGAAACTGCCTCCCAGCAGAGTGCTCTGTGAGAGGGGTAGAGCGGCACTTCACCTCCCTTAGAGAAATCGGCAGCTTGGTACAAAGCGATTGAAGAAACCACGCTGCACTGAGGTGCTCTGCACAGAATACCGGTTGTCAGGGACTAGTGGTATGAAGCAGGATATGCCAGAACCAGCTTTGCTACAACATAGTTATTAAAGTCGGCGCAGATATCTGTGGTAGATAGCCGTGATTCAGAGAAGTCATTTCTAGGTCTAGTGCAAAGTGAGATCTGTGGGTGCTGTGCACGCTTTAAAGCTTTGGCTTTAGGTGCACTGCAGTGCTCTTCGCTATGCATAGTTGAAAGAGTGTATGGTATGCTTTCAAGCAGCAGAGAATATTGCAATGGTAGAGAGGTTTTAGAAGAAAGGTGCACATGCCAGGCGTGTTTTGGCAGTAGCAAAACTTCCCAGCAGAGTGCTCTGTGAGAGGGGTAGACGGCACTTCACCTCCCTTAGAGAAATCGCTGCTTGGTCTAAAGTTCGATTGAGGAAACCACGCTGCACTGAGGTGCTCTGCACAGAATACCGGTTGTCAGGGACTAGTGGTATGAAGCAGGATATGCCAGAACCAGCTTTGCTACAACAGAGTTATTCGTCGCGCAGATATCTGTGGTAGATATCCGTGATGCAGAGAAGTCATTTCTAGGTGTAGTGCAAAGTGAGATCTGTGGTGTGCTGTGCACGCTTTCGCTTTCGCTTTAGGTGCACTGCAGTGCTCTTCGCTATGCATAGTTGAAAGAGTGTATGGTATGCTTTCAAGCAGCAGAGAATATTGCAATGGTAGAGAGGTTTTAGAAGAAAAGTGCACATGCCAGGCGTGTTTTGGCAGTAGCAAAACTTCCCAGCAGAGTGCTCTGTGAGAGGGGGAGACGGCACTTCACATCCCTTAGAGAGATATCGCTGCTTGGTACAAAGCGCGATTGAGGAAACCACGCTGCACTGAGGTGCTCTGCACAGAATACCGGTTGTCAGGGACTTGCGGTATGAAGCAGGATATGCCAGAACCAGCTTTGCTACAACAGAGTTATCCTCACGCAGATATCTGTGGTAGATATCCGTGATGCAGTGAAGTCATTTCCAGGTGTAGTGCAGAGTGAGATCTGTGGAGCGCTTCGCAAGGTTTCGCTTTCGCTTTTGGTGCACTGCAGTGCTCTTCGCTATGCATAGTTGAAAGAGTGTGTGGTAGGCTTTCAAGCAGCAGAGAATATTGCTATGGTAGAGAGGTTTTAGAAGAAAAGTGCACATGCCAGGCGTGTTTTGGCAGTAGCAAAACTTCCCAGCAGAGTGCTCTGTGAGAGGGGTAGACGGCACTTCACCTCCCTTAGAGAGAAATCGCTGCTTGGTACAAAGCGCGATTGAAGAAACCACGCTGCACTGAGGTGCTCTGCACAGAATACCGGTTGTCAGGGACTAGTGGTATGAAGCAGGATATGCCAGAACCAGCTTTGCTACAACATAGTTATTCAGTCGGCGCAGATATCTGTGGTAGATATCCGTGATGCAGAGAAGTCATTTCTAGGTGTAGTGCAAAGTGAGATCTGTGGTGTGCTGTGCACGCTTTAAAGCTTTGGCTTTAGGTGCACTGCAGTGCTCTTACGCTATGCATAGTTGAAAGAGTGTGTGGTATGCTTTCAAGCAGCAGAGAATATTGCTATGGTAGAGAGGTTTTAGAAGAAAAGTGCACATGCCAGGAGTGTTTTGGCAGTAGCAAAACTTCTCAGCAGAGAGCTCTGTGAGAGGGGTAGACGGCACTTCACCTCCCTTAGAGAGAAATCGCTGCTTGGTACAAAGCGCGATTGAGGAAACCACGCTGCACTGAGGTGCTCTGCACAGAATACCGGTTGTCAGGGACTAGTGGTATGAAGCAGGATATGCCAGAACCAGCTTTGCTACAACATAGTTATTCTCACGCAGATATCTGTGGTAGATATCCGTGATTCAGAGAAGTCATTTCTAGGTGTAGTGCAAAGTGAGATCTGTGGTGTGCTGTAAAGGCTTTCGCTTTATCTTTACGTGCACTGCAGTGTTCTTCGCAATGCATAGTTGAAAGAGTGTATGGTATGCTTTCAAGCAGCAGAGAATATTGCTATGGTAGAGAGGTTTTAGAAGAAAAGTGCACATGCCAGGCGTGTTTTGGCAGTAGCAAAACTTCCCAGCAGAGTGCTCTGTGAGAGGGGTAGACGGCACTTCACCTCCCTTAGAGAGAAATCGGGTGCTTGGTACAAAGCGCGATTGAAGAAACCACGCTGCACTGAGGTGCTCTGCAAAGAATACCGGTTGTCAAGGACTAGTGGTATGAAGCAGGATATGCCACAACCAGCTTTGCTACAACATAGTTATTCTCACGCAGATATCTGTGGTAGATATCCGTGATGCAGAGAAGTCATTTCTAGGTGTAGTGCAAAGTGAGATCTGTGGTGTGCTGTGCAGGCTTTAGCTTTGGCTTTAGGTGCACTGCAGTGCTCTTCAGCTATGCATAGTTGAAAGAGTGTATGGTATGCTTTCAAGCAGCAGAGAATATTGCTATGGTAGAGAGGTTTTAGAAGAAAAGTGCACATGCCAGGCGTGTTTTGGCAGTAGCAAAACTTCCCAGCAGAGTGCTCTGTGAGAGGGGGTAGACGGCACTTCACCTCCCTTAGAGAGAAATCGGGTGCTTGGTACAAAGCGCGATTGAAGAAACCACGCTGCACTGAGGTGCTCTGCACAGAATACCGGTCGTCAGGGACTAGTGGTATGAAGCAGGATATGCCAGAACCAGCTTTGCTACAACATAGTTATTCGTCGGCGCAGATATCTGTGGTAGATATCCGTGATGCAGAGAAGTCATTTCTAGGTGTAGTGCAAAGTGAGATCTGTGGTGTGCTGTGCAGCTTTTCAGCTTTGGCTTTAGGTGCACTGCAGTGCTCTTACGCTATGCATAGTTGAAAGAGTGTATGGTATGCTTTCAAGCAGCAGAGAATATTGCTATGGTAGAGAGGTTTTAGAAGAAAAGTGCACATGCCAGGCGTGTTTTGGCAGTAGCAAAACTTCCCAGCAGAGTGCTCTGTGAGAGGGGTAGAGCGGCACTTCACCTCCCTTAGAGAGAAATCGGGTGCTTGGTACAAAGCGCGATTGAAGAAACCACGCTGCACTGAGGTGCTCTGCACAGAATACCGGTTGTCAGGGGACTAGTGGTATGAAGCAGGATATGCCAGAACCAGCTTTGCTACAACATAGTTATTCGTCGCGCAGATATCTGTGGTAGATATCCGTGATGCAGAGAAGTCATTTCTAGGTGTAGTGCAAAGTGAGATCTGTGGTGTGCTGTGCACGCTTTCGCTTTGGCTTTAGGTGCACTGCAGTGCTCTTCGCTATGCATAGTTGAAAGAGTGTATGGTATGCTATCAAGCAGCAGAGAATGTCGCTATGGTAGAGAGATTTTAGAAGAAAAGTGCACATGCCAGGCGTGTTTTGGCAGTAGCAAAACTCCCCAGCAGAGTGCTCTCTGAGAGGGGTAGACGGCACTTCACCTCCCTTAGAGAGAAATCAGAGCTTGGTACAAAGCGCGATTGAAGAAACGGCGCTGCACTGAGGTGCTCTGCACAGAATACCGGTTTTCAGGGACTAGTGGTATGAAGCAGGATATGCCAGAACCAGCTTTGCTACAACATAGTTATACGTCGCGCAGATATCTGTGGTAGATATCCGTGATGCAGAGAAGTCATTTCTAGGTGTAGTGTAAAGTGAGATCTGTGGTGTGCTGTGCACGCTTTCGCTTTGGCTTTAGGTGCACTGCAGTGCTCTTCGCTATGCATAGTTGAAAGAGTGTATGGTATGCTTTCAAGCAGCAGAGAATATTGCTATGGTAGAGAGGTTTTAGAAGAAAAGTGCACATGCCAGGCGTGTTTTGGCAGTAGCAAAACTTCCCAGCAGAGTGCTCTGTGAGAGGGGTAGACGGCACTTCACCTCCCTTAGAGAGAAATCGGCAGCTTGGTACAAAGCGCGATTGAAGAAACCGCGCTGCACTGAGGTGCTCTGCACAGAATACCGGTTGTCAGGGACTAGTGGTATGAAGCAGGATATGCCAGAACCAGCTTTGCTACAACATAGTTATTCGTCGCGCAGATATCTGTGGTAGATATCCGTGATGCAGAGAAGTCATTTCTAGGTGTAGTGCAAAGTGAGATCTGTGGTGTGCTGTGCACGCTTTCGCTTTGGCTTTAGGTGCACTGCAGTGCTCTTCGCTATGCATAGTTGAAAGAGTGTATGGTATGCTTTCAAGCAGCAGAGAATATTGCTATGGTAGAGAGGTTTTAGAAGAAAAGTGCACATGCCAGGCGTGTTTTGGCAGTAGCAAAACTTCCCAGCAGAGTGCTCTGTGAGAGGGGTAGACGGCACTTCACCTCCCTTAGAGAGAAATCGGTGCTTGGTACAAAGCGCGATTGAAGAAACCACGCTGCACTGAGGTGCTCTGCACAGAATACCGGTTGTCAGGGACTAGTGGTATGAAGCAGGATATGCCAGAACCAGCTTTGCTACAACATAGTTATTCGTCCGCAGATATCTGTGGTAGATATCCGTGATGCAGAGAAGTCATTTCTAGGTGTAGTGCAAAGTGAGATCTGTGGTGTGCTGTGCACGCTTTCGCTTTGGCTTTAGGTGCACTGCAGTGCTCTTCGCTATGCATAGTTGAAAGAGTGTATGGTATGCTTTCAAGCAGCAGAGAATATTGCTATGGTAGAGAGGTTTTAGAAGAAAAGTGCACATGCCAGGCGTGTTTTGGCAGTAGCAAAACTTCCCAGCAGAGTGCTCTGTGAGAGGGGTAGACGGCACTTCACCTCCCTTAGAGAGAAATCGGCGCTTGGTACAAAGCGCGATTGAAGAAACCACGCTGCACTGAGGTGCTCTGCACAGAATACCGGTTGTCAGGGACTAGTGGTATGAAGCAGGATATGCCAGAACCAGCTTTGCTACAACATAGTTATTCTCAGCGCAGATATCTGTGGTAGATATCCGTGATGCAGAGAAGTCATTTCTAGGTGTAGTGCAAAGTGAGATCTGTGGTGTGCTGTTAACGCTTTCGCTTTGTCTTTACGTGCACTGCAGTGCTCTTCTCTATGCATAGTTGAAAGAGTGTATGGTATGCTTTCAAGCAGCAGAGAATATTGCAAAGGCAGACAGGTTTTAGAAGAAAAGTGCACATGCCACGCGTGTGTTGGCAGTAGCAAAACTTCCCAGCAGAGTGCACTGTGAGAGGGGTAGACGGCACTTCACCTCCCTTAGAGAGAAATGCGCGCTTGGTACAAAGCGCGATTGAAGAAACCACGCTGCACTGAGGGTGCTCTGCACAGAATACCGGTTGTCAGGGGACTAGTGGTATGAAGCAGGATATGCCAGAACCAGCTTTGCTACAACATAGTTATTCGTCAGCGCAGATATCTGTGGTAGATATCCGTGATGCAGAGAAGTCATTTCTAGGTGTAGTGCAAAGTGAGATCTGTGGTGTGCTGTGCACGCTTTAGCTTTGGCTTTAGGTGCACTGCAGTGCTCTTAAGCTATGCATAGTTGAAAGAGTGTATGGTATGCTTTCAAGCAGCAGAGAATATTGCTATGGTAGAGAGGTTTTAGAAGAAAAGTGCACATGCCAGGCGTGTTTTGGCAGTAGCAAAACTTCCCAGCAGAGTGCTCTGTGAGAGGGGTAGACGGCACTTCACCTCCCTTAGAGAGAAATCGGCGCTTGGTACAAAGCGCGATTGAAGAAACCACGCTGCCCTGAGGTGCTCTGCACAGAATACCGGTTGTCAGGGACTAGTGGTATGAAGCAGGATATGCCAGAACCAGCTTTGCTACAACATAGTTATTCAGTCGCGCAGATATCTGTGGTAGATATCCGTGATGCAGAGAAGTCATTTCTAGGTGTAGTGCAAAGTGAGATCTGTGGTGTGCTGTGCACGCTTTAGCTTTTGGCTTTAGGTGCACTGCAGTGCTCTTCAGCTATGCATAGTTGAAAGAGTGTATGGTATGCTTTCAAGCAGCAGAGAATATTGCCATGGTAGAGATGTTTTAGAAGAAAAGTGCACATGCCAGGCGTGTTTTGGCAGTAGCAAAACTTCCCAGCAGAGTGCTCTGTGAGAGGGCTAGACGGCACTTCACCTCCCTTAGAGATACCGGCGCTTAATACAAAGCGCGATTGAAGAAAGCCACGCGGCGCTGAGGTGCACTGCACAGAATACCGGTTGTCAAAGACTAGTGGTATGAAGCAGGATATGCCAGAACCAGCTTTGCTACAACATAGTTATTCGTCACGCAGGTATCTGTGGTAGATATCCGTGATGCAGAGAAGTCATTTCTAGGTGTAGTGCAAAGTGAGATCTGTGGTGTGCTGTGCAGCTTTAGCTTTAGCTTTAGGTGCACTGCAGTGCTCTTCGCTATGCATAGTTGAAAGAGTGTATGGTATGCTTTCAAGCAGCAGAGAATATTGCTATGGTAGAGAGGTTTTAGAAGAAAAGTGCACATGCCAGGCGTGTTTTGGCAGTAGCAAAACTTCCCAGCAGAGTGCTCTGTGAGAGGGGGTAGACGGCACTTCACCTCCCTTAGAGAGAAATCGGGAGCTTGGTACAAAGCGCGATTGAAGAAACCACGCTGCACTGAGGTGCTCTGCACAGAATACCGGTTGTCAGGGACTAGTGGTATGAAGCAGGATATGCCAGAACCAGCTTTGCTACAACATAGTTATTCGTCGCGCAGATATCTGTGGTAGATATCCGTGATGCAGAGAAGTCATTTCTAGGTGTAGTGCAAAGTGAGATCTGTGGTGTGCTGTGCACGCTTTCGCTTTAGCTTTAGGTGCACTGCAGTGCTCTTCGCTATGCATAGTTGAAAGAGTGTATGGTATGCTTTCAAGCAGCAGAGAATATTGCTATGGTAGAGAGGTTTTAGAAGAAAAGTGCACATGCCAGGCGTGTTTTGGCAGTAGCAAAACTTCCCAGCAGAGTGCTCTGTGAGAGGGGTAGACGGCACTTCACCTCCCTTAGAGAGAAATCGGCGCTTGGTACAAAGCGCGATTGAGGAAACCACGCTGCACTGAGGTGCTCTGCACAGAATACCGGTTGTCAGGGACTAGTGGTATGAAGCAGGATATGCCAGAACCAGCTTTGCTACAACATAGTTATTCGTCGCGCAGATATCTGTGGTAGATATCCGTGATGCAGAGAAGTCATTTCAAGGTGTAGTGCAAAGTGAGATCTGTGGTGTGCTGTGCACGCTTTCACTGGCTTTAGGTGCACTGCAGTGCTCTTCAGCTATGCATAGTTGAAAGAGTGTATGGTATGCTTTCAAGCAGCAGAGAATATTGCTATGGTAGAGAGGTTTTAGAAGAAAAGTGCACATGCCAGGCGTGTTTTGGCAGTAGCAAAACTTCCCAGCAGAGTGCTCTGTGAGAGGGGTAGACGGCACTTCACCTCCCTTAGAGAAATCGGGTGCTTGGTACAAAGCGATTGAAGAAACCACGCTGCACTGAGGTGCTCTGCACAGAATACCGGTTGTCAGGGACTAGTGGTATGAAGCAGGATATGCCAGAACCAGCTTTGCTACAACATAGTTATTCGTCGCGCAGATATCTGTGGTAGATATCCGTGATGCAGAGAAGTCATTTCTAGGTGTAGTGCAAAAGTGAGATCTGTGGTGTGCTGTGCACGCTTTAGCTTTGGGCTTTAGGTGCACTGCAGTGCTCTTCGCTATGCATAGTTGAAAGAGTGTATGGTATGCTTTCAAGCAGCAGAGAATATTGCTATGGTAGAGAGGTTTTAGAAGAAAAGTGCACATGCCAGGCGTGTTTTGGCAGTAGCAAAACTTCCCAGCAGAGTGCTCTGTGAGAGGGGTAGACGGCACTTCACCTCCCTTAGAGAGAAATCGGCGCTTGGTACAAAGCGCGATTGAGGAAACCACGCTGCACTGAGGTGCTCTGCACAGAATACCGGTTGTCAGGGACTAGTGGTATGAAGCAGGATATGCCAGAACCAGCTTTGCTACAACATAGTTATTCGTCGCGCAGATATCTGTGGTAGATATCCGTGATGCAGAGAAGTCATTTCTAGGTGTAGTGCAAAGTGAGATCTGTGGTGTGCTGTGCACGCTTTCGCTTTGGCTTTAGGTGCACTGCAGTGCTCTTCGCTATGCATAGTTGAAAGAGTGTATGGTATGCTTTCAAGCAGCAGAGAATATTGCTATGGTAGAGAGGTTTTAGAAGAAAAGTGCACATGCCAGGCGTGTTTTGGCAGTAGCAAAACTTCCCAGCAGAGTGCTCTGTGAGAGGGGTAGACGGCACTTCACATCCCTTAGAGACTAATCTGGTCTTGGTACAAAGCGCGATTGAAGAAACCGCGCTGCACTGAGGTGCTCTGCACAGAATACCGGTTGTCAGGGACTAGTGGTATGAAGCAGGATATGCCAGAACCAGCTTTGCTACAACATAGTTATTCGTCACGCAGATATCTGTGGTAGATATCCGTGATGCAGAGAAGTCATTTCTAGGTGTAGTGCAAAGTGAGATCAGTGGAGTGCTTTGCACGGTTTCACTTTTGCTTTCGGTGCATTGCATTGCTCTTTTCTATGCATAGTTGAAAGAGTGTATGGTATGCTTTCAAGCAGAAGAGAATATTGCTATGGTAGAGAGGTTTTAGAAGAAAAGTGCACATGCCAGGCGTGTTTTGGCAGTAGCAAAACTTCCCAGCAGAGTGCTCTGTGAGAGGGGTAGACGGCACTTCACCTCCCTTAGAGAGAAATCGGCGCTTGGTACAAAGCGCGATTGAAGAAACCGCGCTGCACTGAGGTGCTCTGCACAGAATACCGGTTGTCAGGGACTAGTGGTATGAAGCAGGATATGCCAGAAGCAGCTTTGCTGCAACATAATTATTCGTCACGCAGATATCTGTGGTAGATATCCGTGATGCAGAGAAGTCATTTCTAGGTACAGTGCAAAGTGAGATCTGTGGTGTGCTGTGCACGCTTTCGCTTTGGCTTTAGGTGCACTGCAGGGCTCTTCGCTATACATAGCTGATAGCGTTTATGGTATGCTTTCAAGCAGCAGAGAACATTGCTATGGTAGAGAGGTTTTAGAAGAAAAGTGCACATGCCAGGCGTGTTTTGGCAGTAGCAAAACTTCCCAGCAGAGTGCTCTGTGAGAGGGGTAGACGGCACTTCACCTCCCTTAGAGAGAAATCGGCGCTTGGTACAAAGCGCGATTGAAGAAACCGCGCTGCACTGAGGTGCTCTGCACAGAATACCGGTTGTCAGGGACTAGTGGTATGAAGCAGGATATGCCAGAACCAGCTTTGCTACAACATAGTTATTACGTCGGCGCAGATATCTGTGGTAGATATCCGTGATGCAGAGAAGTCATTTCTAGGTGTAGTGCAAAGTGAGATCTGTGGTGTGCTGTGCACGCTTTAGCTTTGGCTTTAGGTGCACTGCAGTGCTCTTCAGCTATGCATAGTTGAAAGAGTGTATGGTATGCTTTCAAGCAGCAGAGAATTTTGCTATGGTAGAGAGGTTTTAGAAGAAAAGTGCACATGCCAGGCGTGTTTTGGCAGTAGCAAAACTTCCCAGCAGAGTGCTCTGTGAGAGGGGTAGACGGCACTTCACCTCCCTTAGAGAGAAATCGGTGCTTGGTACAAAGCGCGATTGAAGAAACCGCGCTCCACTGAGGTGCTCTGCACAGAATACCGGTTGTCAGGGACTAGTGGTATGAAGCAGGATATGCCAGAAGCAGCTTTGCTGCAACATAATTATTCGTCACGCAGATATCTGTGGTAGATATCCGTGATGCAGAGAAGTCATTTCTAGGTGTAGTGCAAAGTGAGATCTGTGGTGTGTTGTGCACGCTTTTGCTTTGGCTTTAGGTGCACTGCAGTGCTCTTCGCTATGCATAGTTGAAAGAGTGTATGGTATGCTTTCAAGCAGCAGAGAATATTGCTATGGTAGAGAGGTTTTAGAAGAAAAGTGCACATGCCAGGCGTGTTTTGGCAGTAGCAAAACTTCCCAGCAGAGTGCTCTGTGAGAGGGGTAGACGGCACTTCACCTCCCTTAGAGAGAAATCGGTGCTTGGTACAAAGCGCGATTGAAGAAACCGCGCTGCACTGAGGTGCTCTGCACAGAATACCGGTTGTCAGGGACTAGTGGTATGAAGCAGGATATGCCAGAACCAGCTTTGCTACAACATAGTTATTCGTCGCGCAGATATCTGTGGTAGATATCCGTGATGCAGAGAAGTCATTTCTAGGTGTAGTGCAAAGTGAGATCTGTGGTGTGCTGTGCACGCTTTCGCTTTAGCTTTAGGTGCACTGCAGTGCTCTTCGCTATGCATAGTTGAAAGAGTGTATGGTATGCTTTCAAGCAGCAGAGAATATTGCTATGGTAGAGAGGTTTTTAGAAGAAAAGTGCACATGCCAGGCGTGTTTTGGCAGTAGCAAAACTTCCCAGCAGAGTGCTCTGTGAGAGGGGTAGACGGCACTTCACCTCCCTTAGAGAGAAATGCGGCGCTTGGTACAAAGCGCGATTGAGGAAACCACGCTGCACTGAGGTGCTCTGCACAGAATACCGGTTGTCAGGGACTAGTGGTATGAAGCAGGATATGCCAGAACCAGCTTTGCTACAACATAGTTATTCTCATGCAGCTATCTGTGGTAGATATCCGTGATGCAGAGAAGTCATTTCTAGGTGTAGTGCAAAGTGAGATCTGTGGTGTGCTGTGCACGCTTTCGCTTTGGCTTTAGGTGCACTGCAGTGCTCTTCGCTATGCATAGTTGAAAGAGTGTATGGTATGCTTTCAAGCAGCAGAGAATATTGCTATGGTAGAGAGGTTTTAGAAGAAAAGTGCACATGCCAGGCGTGTTTTGGCAGTAGCAAAACTTCCCAGCAGAGTGCTCTGTGAGAGGGGTAGACGGCACTTCACCTCCCTTAGAGAGAAATCGGGCAGCTTGGTACAAAGCGCGATTGAAGAAACCGCGCTGCACTGAGGTGCTCTGCACAGAATACCGGTTGTCAGGGACTAGTGGTATGAAGCAGGATATGCCAGAAGCAGCTTTGCTACAACATAGTTATTCGTCGCGCAGATATCTGTGGTAGATATCCGTGATGCAGAGAAGTCATTTCTAGGTGTAGTGCAAAGTGAGATCTGTGGTGTGCTGTGCATGCTTTCACTTTCGCTTTAGGTGCACTGCAGTGCTCTTCGCTATGCATAGTTGAAAGAGTGTATGGTATGCTTTCAAGCAGCAGAGAATATTGCTATGGTAGAGAGGTTTTAGAAGAAAAGTGCACATGCCAGGCGTGTTTTGGCAGTAGCAGAACTTCCCAGCAGAGTGTTCTGTGAGAGGGGTAGACGGCACTTCACCTCCCTTAGACAGAAATCGGCGCTTGCTACAAACCGCGATTGAGGGAAACCACACTGCACTGAGGTGCTCTGCACAGAATACCGGTTGTCAGGGGACTAGTGGTATGAAGCAGGATATGCCAGAACCAGCTTTGCTACAACATAGTTATTCAGTCGGCGCAGATTTCTGTGGTAGATATCAGTGATGCAGAGAAGTCATTTCTAGGTGTAGTGCAAAGTGAGATCTGTGGTGTGCTGTGCAGGCTTTCGCTTTAGCTTTAGGTGCACTGCAGTGCTCTTCGCTATGCATAGTGGAAAGAGTGTATGGTATGCTTTCAAGAAGCAGAGAATATTGCTATGGTAGAGAGGTTTTAGAAGAAAAGTGCACATGCCAGGCGTGTTTTGGCAGTAGCAGAACTTCCCAGCAGAGTGTTCTGTGAGAGGGGTTGACGGTACTTCACCTCCCTTAGACAGAAATCGCGTCATGGTGCAAACCGCGATTTAGGAAAGCACACTGCACTGAGGTGCTCTGCACAGAATACCGCTTGTCAGGGACTAGAGGTATGAAGCAGGATATGCCAGAACCAGCTTTGCTACAACATAGTTATTCGTCGTGCAGATTTCTGTGCTAGATATCAGTGATGCAGAGAAGTCATTTCTAGGTGTAGTGCAAAGTGAGATCTGTGGTGTGCTGTGCACGCTTTCGCTTTAGCTTTAGGTGCACTGCAGTGCTCTTCGCTATGCATAGTGGAAAGAGTGTATGGTATGCTTTCAAGAAGCAGAGAATATTGCTATGGTAGAGAGGTTTTAGAAGAAAAGTGCACATGCCAGGCGTGTTTTGGCAGTAGCAGAACTTCCCAGCAGAGTGTTCTGTGAGAGGGGGTAGGCGGCACTTCTCCTCCCTTAGACAGAAAT